>JZLH01S0318609.1:95236-109694 GCA_001188425.1 Eucidaris tribuloides
AGAGAGAGATAATGTTCTCTCTAGAACACAAACTCTTATCTATACCTTTGTGAAAACACTGCGAATTCAATAAGGTTAGCACTAAGACTCAGGGCTCTACTATCCAGAACGCTTTGGCTCTCATTGGCAGGCAAGTTCATGTTGCAATGACTCATCATACGCAGATGTAGTCTTACCTCAAAGTCTGTTCACTTATTTAATGCTTCTGCCCATAGTGAGATACTACTGATAATTTACACCCAAAATTGAAAGGTAACAAGATTAACGTGTATGTGTTGAGACTAGCCCTTTTGCCGACTAATCTGTGGTGTGGGCTGCTAGAAGCTCTTGCCCAAACCACACATTCTCTGTGGTGAAAAACTCTTATGTCGAGATGCGAAACTCCTGAAAAAAGTAATGGGCTGCATACAGGATGCAGTTCTCCAATCGGGTATTAAATAAATTAATATTGTAGCCAAAAGCACTACCAGCCACGCCTGACACTTCTACTTCTAAAACAAAGGAATTTTACTTCGTTGCGAGCACATGGTTTCAAGCTAACGTTGTTTCTGACAACGCCCACGGTCATTTTCCTGTACTGTACATGCACTGATTTCTGAAAATATACACTTTATTTCCCTAAATGGAATAATACATCACTATCTAGTATATAACTTCATGAATCTAAGTCACAATATCTATGACAACTGTTTTCACAGGATTTTTCACTAAATTCCATACTTCATCTTAATAGTCGTCATAATACAAAATATACTAATCATGAGAGAAAAGTATCCCCTTACAATAATTAAACTGGTCTACTTCCCAATTGATACTTTCTTCTTCTGACTAACATACACTTTCGTTCTAGTAACATTATGGAGTAATTGTAAGCCATTATCGGAGTAATTAATTCATTTAATGCATTCTATAAGTAAAATATATTTAGTATATTAACTAGACTAGTGACCAGTTTGTGATAAAGCCAGCCCTTTGTGAAATACGTCGCCTGTCAGCCAGCGGGTCCTACACTGATTTGCCAGAACAGTATTAATTTGACTACTCTCTGTCATTTATATGTACCGAGTCGTGTTCCAAAACTTATCCTCAATGGACTTTCAAAAATATTCATATAATGAACAAGTCCAAAGTACTTATATGTTAGTATCCTGAAAGGCAATATAACAATCTAATAATCATTACCAAAATAATCCAAATATCTGATTAACTTCATAATGTTATACCCAACTTTTTATTTTTTTTTTTTTTTTTTTTTTGTTTTTTTCTTTATCTAAATAGCTTTAGAACATTTTAAATAATCTTAGTTACACGTCGTATAATATTAACGATTCAAAAAGATAATCCAATAGCGGTACGTTACTTAACACAAGAGATGAGAAGAAGCGTATTTTAAGCAAAGAGCATCTCGGCATTCCATCTGAACATGCTTGATGGTTTTATAAGGCACTGATGGTCCAAAGACGAAAGTCTCTGACGTCTTCTGATTAGGTATTGGTCAGTGACCTCTACTCTAAATTAGTCACACTTTAATGTAATCTGAAGAGGCCGATATTTTCAATTACTTAAGATATTTAGGGTAATTTGGGGTATCTAACACAATATTGTTCTATGTTTGCAAGGAAGCTCTCAGGTTGTTGGGAACCTTTTTGGAAAAGGTATATACAGTAAATAGTAATCATTGCTGCATCGACTCCCTAGGTACAAGGGAGGTCGCCACCACCGGGGGGAACATCGAATTGTCCCAACCACCCAAATAATTTGGATATTCCGGAATACATAACACAAAATATAACATTTTAGAAAAATACAGCACATCACTAATAGGCTCTTCGCATACCGTAGGCATCTCTGACTTACTAACTCAAGCCTTCGAAACAAACCAACTCAACATAATTTTACTTCTACAGACTCTCTCACTATCGGTGTACACATAACGCCTTGGAATAGGAGCTATCTTTCAGAAAAGAACAAATATGTTTTGCACAATAATTTAAAAATCACATCAACTCCCTTAAAATGTGTGGTGCTCCCACAGGGCAAGACTTGTTTAGGCATCCCGCTTTCAATATTTAATTATACATTCATGAATTTTTATAGATCCTCTGATATTATAGTCAAATTCATTCCCTATTTCCGCAGATATCCAAACTTGTTTCACTCTCAATCCCGTACCCTCATAATCACTTGCCCAATCAATTAATACGAATTCGTAAATGTCACATACAGTGATCACAGGGCTAACAACTCTTCGTTAAATATTCTGAAACAAAGTACATGCTATTTAGTAACTTCAATTGACGCGTTGCCTCACATAATAATTATTTGATGCATACCCTCTAAAAAAAGTAACAAAATTTCTTGGCATAACTTAGATAATGAAACTTTTCGAAACTTCACATAAGGGGCGACAATATTTAAGGATAATTTCTCGATAGCAGCTTTAAATCTCACCCTACTAATGTCTTTATTTACGGGCTTAATTTACAACTAATACCCTACCCATTAAATTTGGCATTTAAATATCAACAGCCAAACCGTCACCTGGATAGACTTATTACATCAAAAAAAAATTGTATCGATTTTAATGCAACTGTTAGTACTACTCAACTGCGATCACACTATTTTCTTGAAAATAAATAAAATATTTCATAATATTTTAACTCAAAAATTGATGATTTAATTAAACGCAATAATCTTCCACAATAATTTGATCCTAATTTCCGCGAACCTTTTCCTCCAATAAATATTCCAACTAGACATCTCCAACTCAAATATTACCTCTTCATTAAACTGCAAAGCAAAAAAAGTCATATTAATTTTCAGCGGCCTAAATTTGAACAGCCAAAACATCAAAACTCCCATCACCCATTAGCTCTTCATAAAACAAAAACAAATAGTGCACACTAGAATTATCCACTTAAACGTCAAAACAGATCAAATCAGATTTTTCTTACATTATTCATCATTACCTATGTTATGGTTGTCCATTTTCCATTCTGAATTATTAAGTCCAACACTTCACTAAAGAAACTAGAACCCCACGACCTTAATAATAATTACTCTCCCCCTCCCTTTTTATGTTTCCGATCTAGCATAATCATAAAGCATACGCGGAGTCTCGAAAGCCATCAACACGAACTTATAATCCCCCGACAGCATGCTAGTCAAAAATTGTAAATATTGAAAATTATTGTGTAAATATGTAAAAATAAGTGTGTGTGATGTGTGGTGGATTGTGTGGGTGGTATTGTGTGATGTGTTGTGTGTTGTGTGTTTGGTTCGGTGTGGTGTGTGTGTGTGTGTGTGTGGTGTGTTTATTGTTTAGTATTTGTTTAATAACGTTTGACAAAGTATATCCTACAAACCTTTATTCTTCTTGTTTATTTTCGAGTTCCTCGAAAATCCAACGAAGCTTTTATTAGAGACGCCTCCATAATACTATCAATCTTATTTACATTGTTTGCTTTGGTAATCTCCTTTTTGTTTTTTTTGCATCGTTCAAGTTTGTTTATGTTAAAATTTAATTATAAAATGTACATGCCATTATGCCTTTGTTTTTCGTTACACTCAGAAATTATTATTCATTTGCACTTACCGTGATAAGGCTATACCGTGTCATCTATTTATAGTTTATTTATGTATTTAATTTTCGTGTACCTACTGTTTGGTAATATATTTTATATTTATGATAGAAATGAAAATAAAATCAATGCAATCAATCATCAATCAATTTTGACAACTTGAAAAATTCATAAAACGAAAATGCAAGATACCTTTCACAGTAGTACAAAAACAGCAACAAACTATTAAACTACCTAAACGTTAAAAAAAACCTCAATTTTCAACTTTTTCGGCCTTGAGTTGCGCGCAGAATTCAAAATAACTGTAATTTGCGCGCATGAGTGCGTACAAAAATTTGGACTTTTTTATTACTTCCGAAATCCCCCCCCCAATCGCCAGAAACGCCCAAAAAGATAACCCGTTATCATTTAGTTGGGAGAATAAGGCTCGGTAACTCTCTGACTTTCATTACTGACATCCTTGCCTAATAGGCCTGTAAACTGCACCTTAAGGAGCCTAATGCCTTGGACAAGTTGATGCAAGGTCCGGTTGCAAAGTAATAGCTGACAGTAATATCAGTGACCTTTGAACTGAGATTACCTTTTTTCTACCGAACACCTATAATCAAGACCGTCGAAGCCAAGAACCAATTTCCATTGAATACTCGCTCTCATTACACCCTTGTACTATCCACGATCGTGTCATATGCTCTCTCCGTTATTTTTTATCGTAGAATGCAAGTGAAATTACAAGTGCTGGTTTATGTCTGTAAAGCCTGTATGCATAATATTTTTGCCGGAAAAATTGTTTAATGAGTTATATTAATGGTCATCTTATATTGAAATGTATAGGGCACAGGCTGGGTGCACTGGTGATGTGCACCCCACCCTCACCATCCCCCCCCTCCTAACACCACCCTTCCCTCTGAGCAGAAAAAGTTCCGTCCATGGCTGAGCAAACTGAAAATTTGCTAAATTATTTTCTGCTTGATTGGTATCTTTTCTGATTTTTTAACTCTAGTTTATACCTCTGAAAGAATGTCACCCCCCCCATGCTCAAATTCAGCCGACGCCCTATTGTTAGAGTTTTCTGAAATACCTTTATCTTTTAATCAACATTTAGATGCAAGACTTGCCTTTTGAAGGTGACGAACAGGAATGTTTCTCAACATAATTATGAAATAGTGCATTACTTGGACTGACATTTAACATGATTGTGGTCGTCTCACATAATGCCTCCGAGTATTTCGCAAAGATAGAATATCATTCAGCACCTTTTTCATTACTTGGTTCTCTTGTCTTGTTTCGAAACGCGATGTCATTCACACATAAAGTGAAATAAGTTAAACGAAAGTTTTCCTTCACGCGAAAGCCGAATGTTAATCTCAGAATGATAGATAAATAGATAGATTGAAGATGATAGATTAGATAGACGATAGTAAATAGATAGACATATATGATACATACATACATACATACATACATACATACAACATAACAACAACATACAATACACACATACACATAACATACATACATAACACTAGATATATACAAGAGAGACTGAGATAGAATGGATGGATAAGATAGATTAATAGAGATAGATAGATAGATGGATGGATAGATAAATAGAATACTATGTCAGAATAAAACCATTAATAAATTACATGTCGATCATGATCTACTGATAGCTAAACCATACATACACAAAAAAAATAATGGATATACAAGACATTGCGAAATATATTTGCTCATATCATTTTTAGTCCTTTCCTGTCTGTCTCCTATAACTCTGTCCTTTATTTCGATCTCTGATCTTTACGACAATGCCTCTTCAACTTTAGGATATCTGACTTTACCCTCGATGTGCGCATTAATACAGAAGAAGAAGTCGCCGACAGTCAAGACTCTATTCATCTGCCGCTTCCCCGCTGATGAGCCTCTGATCACTATCTCGACATCACCTGCAAAGCGGCCTGTCATCTTCCCCTCCCTCCCATACCCCTCACCTACGGTTCAGACTGTATCCCGGCCCCCCCCCCCCCACATTTGTGACACTTTCACAACACAACAGAATCATGTCGGAATGGGAGGTCATCCAAGTTAATGAGACTTAATGAAAAGAGTCCTCTGCGCTGAGTTTCACAAGCTGAGAGTAGAGCGTGTCGAGTCTTCCGTGTCAAAGCATGTCTTTTTCAGGAGTGCGAATCTATGATAAGATTACGGATTAAAATCCTGGGTGCATCGGCGCTCGGATCATGCGCACCTATTCCTACAGATATGTTTGACTTGCGCCTAGTTTCTTTTTCCCCGCTGATTAGATTTGGACTATAATGCTTCAAGAAATGCATGTCAGTTCGTTATGCAACATTGCCTTTGCCGAATATCTGACGATTTATACTTCACGACTGCTATAGTATACTCCCACCATCCAGGCGCAATTTCAATCCGTTTACATTAAAGGCACTGTAGTAACAATTTTCCATTTAAAAAAAATGTGAGCTACATGATTCCCATGCTACCGATTCTACCGAGCGGTCTAAAAAATTAAGCCGCTGAAAAATGATTACAGTTCAAAATAAATCATTAAGTGCTTTAAAAGAGTAAAATTCATGAAGACCACTTTCCAGTTTCCCCATAGACTGCTGTGTTGAAATTTTCTAATCGCTGAGAAAATAATTCTGTTGCTGCAATTTTTATCTGTTACATATTCCTTACCAGTACACTCATATACCTCGTCTGAACTTTTTTGTGTTCAGGGTGTTATTTTTTATTCAAACACTGTCAATAGCAAAAGTTTGCAATGCTTTCTAAAACAGGTCTTCCAATGTCATATAGTGTCTTGATAATTGGTTCATGTGTAATACACAGCACTGCACACACACACAACAGCCACACGCGCGCGCGCGCGCGCCGGCCTGCACTGCAAGACAGAAGTACACAGACACACACACCACATCAAACACACACACCACGCACACCACACTCACACACACCACACACACACACACAACACACATACACACACACTCACGCAACAGCACACGGCACACACATGACCACACACAGAGCCACACACACATCACACACACACACACACACACACGTACACACACACAATAAAAACAACAACACTCCATCAAAAAGCTCTTTAAGCATTTTTAGCCTAAATATGGGGTCCATCAATCCAATAGTACCGCTGAATTTAAATATACGCACGACCGACAAACACTCACATGGCACGTATATCATTCATACATACAAACATAATATACATAAATAGACGTATGATATGATAATACTTTGCTTACTTACTTCGTTACGCATTATCCGAAAAAAAGTATTTGTTATAAATTTTTTAACGCATAGCTTTTTATGTGACAATACAATTGTATTTAAAAATAGAATGAACTGATGCAATGAACTCAAATAGATACACACTAGCACACCACATACAACACACACAACACCACAGCACACACATCCACACATCACACATCACAACACACACACACACACACATTTCACACACACCATCCACCATCTCACACGACACACATTCCACACCCACACACACACCATGTTGTATACACCAAAGATGCCAATGCTAAATATCATAGCAGAGCAGCCTCACTTTACCTGGAAAAGATCAAGACACTGGCTGCTAGTGCTATGAGGAAATATGGCACAGAGGTGAGATACGTAAATACTGTAGTGGAGTGTGTGTGGGTGTGGGTGTGGGTGTGGGTGTGGGTGTGGGTGTGGGTGTGGGTGTGGGTGTGGGTGTGGGTGTGGGTGTGGGTGTGGGTGTGGGTGTGGGTGTGGTGTGTGGTGTGTGGTGTGTGGTGTGTGGTGTGTGGTGTGTCGTGTGTCGTGTGTCGTGTGTGTGTGTGTGTGTGTGTGTGTGTGTGTGTGTGTGTGTGTGTGTGTGTGTGTGTGTGTGTGTGTGTGTGTGTGTGTGTGTGTGTGTGTGTGTGTGTGTATCTATTTGAGTTCATTGATCATTCATTCTATTTTAAATACTACTTGTATGTCACATAAAAAGCATGGTTAAAAAATTATAACAAAATACTTTTTTTCGGATAATGGTAACGAGTAACAATATATCATCATATATACCGTTATTTATGTATTCATATGTTTGTATGTATGAATGTATACCGTGCATGTGAGTGTGTGCGTGTGCGTATTTTACAATTCAGCGAGTATATGGATTGTGGACACCCATATTATGGCTAAAAAATTGCCTAAAGAGGCTTTGATGGCATGTGTTGTTGTTTTTTTGTGTGTGTGTACGTGTGTGTGTGTGTGTGTGTGTGTGTGTGTGTGTGTGTGTGTGTGTGTGTCGTGTGTGTGTGTGCGTGTGTGTGTGTGTGTGTGTGTGTGTGTGTGTGTGTGTGTGTGTGTGTACATTTGTCTTGCAGTGCAGCGCGCGCGCGCGCGCGCGTGTGTGTGTGTGTGTGTGTGTTGCACGTGTGTGTATACCACATGAACCAATATCAAAGACACTATATGACATTGTGGAAGACCTGTTTAAAAATTGGCAAACTTTGCTATCTGACAGTGTTTGAATAAACAAATAAACACCCTAGAACACAAAAGTTCAGACAGTTATGATGTCACTGGTAAAATATGTACAGATAAAAATTGGCACATGAATTATTCTCAGCCGATAGAAAAATTTCAACACAGCAGTCTATGGGGAAAAACTGGAATGGTCTCTCAATAATTTTTACTCTTTTAAAGCACTTAATGATTATTTTGAACTGTAATCTTTTTCAGGGCTTCATTTTTAGACCGCATCGGAGACACTGGTAGCATGGGGAATCATGTAGCTCACATTTTTTTTTAAATGGAAACATTGTTATACAGTGCCTTTAATGTAAACGTGATTGCTGCCTTGTGTGGAGTATACTATAAGTGTGAATTATAAATCGTCCAATATTCGGCAAAGCAATGTTGGCATAACGAACTGACATGCATGTTTTAAGCATTATATCCAATCAATCGCGGGAAAAGAAACTAGGCGCAAGTCAAACATACTGAGGAATAGGGTGCGCATGAATCGAGGCACGATGCCCCCAGATTAATCCATAATCTTATACCATAGATCTCCCTCCCTGAAAATAACATGCCTTTGACCGGAAGATCGACACGCTCTACTCTCAGCTTGTGAAACTCCACGAGAGGAACTCTTTTCATTAAGTCTCATTAACTTGGATGACCTCCCACTTCCCCGACATGGATTCTGTTGTGTTGTGAAAGTGTCACAAAGTGGGGGGGGGGGGGGTATAGCCAGTCCTGACACGCTAGGGGAGGGGTAGGGAGGGAGGGGGATGACAGGCCGCCTTGCAGGTGCATGTCAGTAGTGATCAGAGGCTCATCAGGGGAAGACGGCGATGTAGAGCTCCTTGAACTGTCGGGCTTTCTTCTTTGTATTAATGCCACATCGAGGGTAAAGTCAGATATCCTGAAATTGAAGAGGCCTTGTCGTAAAGTCAGAGATCGAAATACACACGGACAGAGTTATAGGAGACAGACAGAAAGACTAACAAATGATATGAGCACAAATATTCGCAATGTACTGTATATCCATATTTTGTGTATTTATGGTTAGCTATACAGTAGATCCATGATCTACATGTATTTATTAATGGTTTATCTGACATAGTATCTATTTATCTATCCATCCATCTATCTATCTCTCTCTATCTAACTATCTATCCATCCATCTATCTCAGTCTCTCTATGTATATATGTATGTATGTATGTATGTATATGTGTATGTGTGTATGTATGTATGTATGTATGTATGTATGTATGTATGTATGTATGTATGTATGTATCTATCTGTCTATCTATCTATCTATCTATCTATCTATCTATCTATCAATCTATCTATCTATCTATCCATCTGAGATCTAACATCTCGGCTTTCGGTGAGAAAACTCTTCAGTTTCAACTATTTCACTTATGTGTGTGTACACGCCGTTTCGAAAAAAGACAAAGAGAACACAAGTAATGAAAAAGGTGCGTGAAGATATTCATCCTTTGCGAAATACTCGAGCATTTGTGAACGCCACAAATCATGGTAAATGTTCAGTCAGTAATGCACTATTTCATAATTATGTTGAGAACATTCCTGTCGATCACCTTCAAAACTGCAAGTCTTGCATCTAAATGTTGATAAAAGATAAGGTACTTTCCAAAAACTCTACACAATAGGGCGTCGGCTGATTTGAGCATGGGGAGGTGCACATCTTTCAGAGGTGAAACTAAAGTTTAAAAAATCAGAAAAGATACCACATCACAAGCAGAAAAATAAAATTTAGCAAATTTCAGTTTGCTCAGCCATGGACGGAACTCTTCTGCCTCAGAGGGAAGGGTGTGTAGGAGGGGGGGGGGTGAGGGTGGGGGTGCACATCACAGTGCACCCCCAGCCTGTGCCCTTAACATTTCAATATCAAATAACCATAATATACTCATTAAACAATTTTTCCTCAAAAAATAAAACTTAATTCACATACAGGGCTTTACAGACATAACCCAGCACTTGTAATTCACTTGCCATTCTACGATAAAAAAATAACGGAGAGAGCATACTGGACACGATCGTGATAGACAAGGCGTAATGAGAGAGATCAATGGAAATCTGGTTCTTGAGCTTTCGAGGTCTTGATTATAGGGTGTTCGTAAAAAAGGTAATCTCAGTTCAAAGGTCAACTATATTACTCGTCAGCTTTACTTTGACACCTACCTTGCATCAACATTGTCACAGGCAATAGGCTCCTCTAAAGGTGAAGGATCTACTCTTTTTCCATGTACTACACCCTAATAGGCAAGGTGTCAAATGAAAGTCAGAGAGTTACCGAGCCCTTAATTCTCCCAACTAAATGATAAGGTATCCATAGGGGCGTTAATCCTTTTTGCCGATTGGGGGGGGGGAAGTAATAAAAAAAGTCCAAAATTTTTGACGCACTATGCGCGCCAAATTACAGTATAGAATTCTGCGCGCAAATCAGGCCGAAAAAGTGAAAATTGAGTATTTTTTTAACGTTTAGGTACGTTTAATAGTCTTGTTGTGTTTTGTACTACTGTTAGAAGTATCCTTGCATTACGTTTTATGAATTTTTCAAGTTGTCAAAATTGATTGATGATTGATTGCATTGATTTTATTTTCATTTCTATCATAAATATAAAATATATTACCAAACAGTAGGTACACGAAAATTAAATACATAAATAAACTATAAATAGATGACACGGTATAGCCTTATCACGGTAAGTGCAAATGAATAATAATTTCTGAGTGTAACGAAAAACAAAGGCATAATGGCATGTACATTTTATAATTAAATTTTAACATAAACAAACTTGAACGATGCAAAAAAAACAAAAAGGAGATTACCAAAGCAAACAATGTAAATAAGATTGATAGTATTATGGAGGCGTCTCTAATAAAAGCTTCGTTGGATTTTCGAGGAACTCGAAAATAAACAAGAAGAATAAAGGTTTGTAGGATATACTTTGTCAAACGTTATTAAACAAATACTAAACAATAAACACACCACACACACACACACACACACCACACCGAACCAAACACACAACACACAACACATCACACAATACCACCCACACAATCCACCACACATCACACACACTTATTTTTACATATTTACACAATAATTTTCAATATTTACAATTTTTGACTAGCATGCTGTCGGGGGATTATAAGTTCGTGTTGATGGCTTTCGAGACTCCGCGTATGCTTTATGATTATGCTAGATCGGAAACATAAAAAGGGAGGGGGAGAGTAATTATTATTAAGGTCGTGGGGTTCTAGTTTCTTTAGTGAAGTGTTGGACTTAATAATTCAGAATGGAAAATGGACAACCATAACATAGGTAATGATGAATAATGTAAGAAAAATCTGATTTGATCTGTTTTGACGTTTAAGTGGATAATTCTAGTGTGCACTATTTGTTTTTGTTTTATGAAGAGCTAATGGGTGATGGGAGTTTTGATGTTTTGGCTGTTCAAATTTAGGCCGCTGAAAATTAATATGACTTTTTTTGCTTTGCAGTTTAATGAAGAGGTAATATTTGAGTTGGAGATGTCTAGTTGGAATATTTATTGGAGGAAAAGGTTCGCGGAAATTAGGATCAAATTATTGTGGAAGATTATTGCGTTTAATTAAATCATCAATTTTTGAGTTAAAATATTATGAAATATTTTATTTATTTTCAAGAAAATAGTGTGATCGCAGTTGAGTAGTACTAACAGTTGCATTAAAATCGATACAATTTTTTTTTGATGTAATAAGTCTATCCAGGTGACGGTTTGGCTGTTGATATTTAAATGCCAAATTTAATGGGTAGGGTATTAGTTGTAAATTAAGCCCGTAAATAAAGACATTAGTAGGGTGAGATTTAAAGCTGCTATCGAGAAATTATCCTTAAATATTGTCGCCCCTTATGTGAAGTTTCGAAAAGTTTCATTATCTAAGTTATGCCAAGAAATTTTGTTACTTTTTTTAGAGGGTATGCATCAAATAATTATTATGTGAGGCAACGCGTCAATTGAAGTTACTAAATAGCATGTACTTTGTTTCAGAATATTTAACGAAGAGTTGTTAGCCCTGTGATCACTGTATGTGACATTTACGAATTCGTATTAATTGATTGGGCAAGTGATTATGAGGGTACGGGATTGAGAGTGAAACAAGTTTGGATATCTGCGGAAATAGGGAATGAATTTGACTATAATATCAGAGGATCTATAAAAATTCATGAATGTATAATTAAATATTGAAAGCGGGATGCCTAAACAAGTCTTGCCCTGTGGGAGCACCACACATTTTAAGGGAGTTGATGTGATTTTTAAATTATTGTGCAAAACATATTTGTTCTTTTCTGAAAGATAGCTCCTATTCCAAGGCGTTATGTGTACACCGATAGTGAGAGAGTCTGTAGAAGTAAAATTATGTTGAGTTGGTTTGTTTCGAAGGCTTGAGTTAGTAAGTCAGAGATGCCTACGGTATGCGAAGAGCCTATTAGTGATGTGCTGTATTTTTCTAAAATGTTATATTTTGTGTTATGTATTCCGGAATATCCAAATTATTTGGGTGGTTGGGACAATTCGATGTTCCCCCCGGTGGTGGCGACCGCCCCCCTGTCACCCTAGGATCGACGCCCCTGCCTGGTAGCATGATTACTATTATATACTGTATGCCTTTTCCAAAAAAGGTTGTCCCCAACAACCTGAGAGCTTGGCCGCGGCTTGCCCAACATAGCAACAACTATATGCAAGTTGGATTCCAAATATTGAAATGTAAACAGGTTTATGGAATACCTTGTTAGTAGCCCCCCCCCATGGAGGAAATTCATAAATTTGATTACGACTAGTAAACTGGTGTATTCTGAACCGGAGTAATGTCACACGTCAGGACGAGGTCGGAGGGAAATGCTGCGGGACTGGGTCAAGAGCATAGGGTATTTGAGGTCACGAAATCATGGATTCAATGTCCTGCTATGAATTACATTCACGATCGAAGCTAATTTATTCTCAACTTCCTTCACGCTGTCCAAGGTAATACCAGACCAAAATCTTTGGGGTTATTACAGGACGACAGGGAACGGTGTAATTGAACATGACGGCTTCACAAAAGTGACGTCAAAATTATTTTCCGCTTATCACCAATGTCATTAACTCTTAAATTATGTGTCGGTGATTTAGACTTAAACATCGCAAAACTTCAAATTTTGATCAAAATACGTGTGTAATCCATGAAAATAAACCAAACTTTAACCTTTAAGGTTGTACCATCCGATTACGGCTGAGGAGCGGTGCCAAAGGCGGGGGGGGGGGAGGGGAAGGGGCTACCCTCATTGTTTTCAAAGTAGTGAAAATAAAAGGGGGGGGGGTATTTTCGCCGTGCATCTGAGAAGCCCCTAGCTTTTTTGCTTCTCGCGTCGATGTTTGGCCGTGAACGGACACAATTTAGCAGTGCAGTTCCCGTCTCCCCCTCGGATTTCAACCCGGAGCCGCCCCCGGGATTAAATCGGGCCCAGTTCGGTAATCGGTGTATCGGACTCACGGTCTAAATTAATCTTCCATCATGGTTTGTATCAGGATAAGGGTTGTACTCATGATTCAGGATTATGTGACCTTTTATTTCAACTGGTGACCTTTTGAACGTATGAAAAAAAGTTGTAGATTTGTAATTATTTGTGTAAATTTTTAGCCAATCACCAGGAGCGGAGATTTCATGTCATGAGTGGTGGTGGGGGGGGGGGGGCGAAAACACCGAAATAATAACACACTCGCGAGGGAGAAAACGCCTCGAGAATACATATACTATATTGTTAAAAAGACAAGTGGAGAATCTATCTGGTTAGCAGATAACAAAATCCATAAAATATGCTAACAAAATAGAAAATCATAATTATTAAGTTTAAGTTTAAAAATCGAGGGGGGGGGGGCGACCCCCAGAAAAAATCGAGGGGGACACGTCCCCGTCCCCCGATCGCCGTCCTTGTCAATCACAAATACAGTAGGCCTAATAATAAAGAAAAGAGAGAATCGAGTTTGATTGGAGTTTATATCAGCGGCTCGAGTCAATTAATCTACCATCAATGACAACTCTGATGTTGCATATTTCAGTGAAAACTTGATTTTTTTATCGAAGTTTATGTACTATTATTAGTTCTATGCAATATAACGTGATATAGCCTAATGACACCAGTTGATCACACACAGAATTCTTCCAGATACATTCGGATTTAATAGTGAGTGAAACCCAGACATGATGCATTCCGAATTATAGAAAAAATAAGAGAAATAGTGAAAGTTTGAGCAAATTTAGCCTAACCGTTCAAAAGTAATGAAAGTTCAAA
>JZLH01S0318609.1:112540-131833 GCA_001188425.1 Eucidaris tribuloides
AATAATGTGGCAAAAAATAACATACAGTTAACTTTAAATGTGAATAATAACTGATATATACATTTATAATGACACCAACAGGGAGGAAACAGAAATGTATATTAAAATGATGAGACAAGAAAATAGCATGCAGGTGGGTTTAATTGTATACAAAAGGTGTGCAAAGGATTACCACACAAACTAAATATATATTTAGATTTGGTATCAATTCATACAGATACAGAGGCGAAAAATGAAGACTCTTGATTGGACGATACGGTAAAACATGATTTACCTTACACATGGCGATATCAATTTTGGATAAAGAGCCGTTTGTTTTGTATTTGGGGGAGATATTATAACGCTGTAAATGATTGAGGTCACTGCCAGAATGAAGTTGACCTTTGTAAAATGTAAAAAAAATGAAAATTTCAGATATGTAGGCAATGTGCGTCATAGATTTTTGAAATAAAGAAAATATACAAGGTAAGGTAATTGTTGATTTGACCGAATTCAAGTTTTTAACAATTCGTAATACCTACGTCATAATGAAATAATTTTGTCCACATGCGAAATTAAACGAGAAGCAAGATAACTTGACTTTGGATTTGTTTGAAATAGGGTTGTTCAAACTACACGGGGCAGACACAATTTTTTAGAAGAAAACAGACAATTCATGGAGAATGAAAAAAAATACCTGCATGCATGCAGACATAGAAACGTAGTATGAACAATATGGCAGACATACTTGAAGTATTTTAAAATTAATTATTTCATGCGAAAAGAATTAAGAATCGCTTCCTGGACTAATGAAGTGAACATGATTTGTTGCAAAGATAAGCCTTTTCGTGGGCAACATCCTTTAGAAGAACACAAGTTTTGCAAGATAATAAGCCTTCCACGTGTAAGATCACTGAAATGGCTACAAAAGACAAGGATGAAGTAAGGAAGAAATCCAAATTTTAATTATTTAAGGAAAAGAAGAAAAAAAATGAATGTTTTCCTGAAAGTTATAAACATAGTTTCTGAGATTTACAGGGACAGAGCATGCTCACATCATCATCCAGAGACTCGACACTTTTAGATCATTGTCATTACGCATTCAAATTTAGTAGAATGCAAGACTGACTTAGAATTGTGGTAAAAAAAAAAAATGAATTCAAATTTTCCGGCTAAAGCAAATGATGAACAAACTGGTACAATAAGCAGAACTGAAACTGCAGGAGAAGCCGTGCACGTCATTTGAATGCGTAAAGAAGTACAGTCTATTGAGAAACAATAACTCAAAAAAATGAGGACAACATAAATTAATTGTATCATGCATAACTTAAAGGTAAATAATTATACAGAACATGGTAGAATAGACGTGCAAATAATGATTACCTTCGGCAAACACAATGATGAAAGATATAGGGGTATATTATACGTACCTCATTGTAGTATTCTCAGTAAGTTTAACCATTGCTGCATACACTAAAATACGTTCATTGAATACATGAGAAAATTATACAAACTTATGGTTTTATCAAAATTATTTCATGCAATAATTATTTCCTGTAATTATTTCATGCATAAAGAATTAAAGAATTAGGGATCGCCCCCATGGGATTAATGTAGTGAACATGATTTGCTGCAAAGATAAGCCTTTCACACGGAAGATCTTTTAAAAGTACACGAGGTTTTCTGAGATTATTCACGTGTAATATTGATGAAATGGCTACAAAGGACAAGGATGAAGAAAGGAAGAAATCCAAATTTAGATTACATAAGGAAATAAATGATTGAATGTTTACCTGAAAGTTATCAACAACGTTTCTGGGGTTTGCAGGGAAAAAAAGCATGTTCACAACACCACCCAAAGACTCGACATTTTTAGACCATTTTCATTTTGATGTGTTTTTATGTGTGGTGTGGTGTGTGTGTGTGTGTGTGTGTGTGTGTGTGTGTGTGTGTTGTGTGTGTGTGTGTGTGTGTGTGTGTGTGTGTCGTGTGTATCGTGCTGTTGTGTGTGTGTGTTGGTGTGGTGGGTGTGTGTGTGTGTGTGTGTGTGTGGTGTAGTGTGTGTGTGTGTGTGCTGCAGTGATGTTTAAAATCTGCACTGACCTCGTCTTAGGCCAATTCTATTTCAGAAGTCGGGTTGTGGGCGTTTCATCACCTTTTAGTTATTAAGTAGACAGACAACTAGTCCATGCTAGCTAGATGCTGAAGATGTCGAAGAAGAAAGATAACACACTGTAGCATAATTTCTGCGAATACATGACGATTTTTTCATGTCAAGAAGAAACGAATGATTTATATGGGATAGATGGAAAACCACATAACTCACACCTAAAGATCTTCGACAATTGAAGACACTTCTTGCATTTCATTGACATCGACTAGCGACCAAATACCCATAAATAATAATAAAGAGTAATCATAATGCCATAATAAAGACATATTAATTGCGCAGATACTATAATAATATACTCTACTGCGCATATACAAAATAATTAATTTGTTACACTAAATCAAAAACACAATTACGGTTAAAGTTCAATAAACAAATGGGTTTTTAAGCCTCTTCTTAAACTCATTCACGGAAGTGAACTGTTTAACAAACAATGGAAGATTACTAGCAACGGTGTCACGCTGTAGACATAAATAAACGCATTAAATTGCACTTTATCCTGTTTCGCATTGTGAAAAAAATCAATTCAATTTCAAATTCGTTTTTATTTCCACATGTAATAAAAAGCAACACAAAACAAATATCTAAGGACAATACGAGTATAACCTTATCAGATAATTAATGCGGCATTAACGCAATATAGAGTAAAAATGTAAACGTAAAACGCAAGCAAAAACCCCTTAAATATGTTACCAGTACTGTACACGTTATATTAATTCTAATATATTTGGTGGAGCGCATAAGCTATTAGAAAAGGCGTCATCGTTTTGGACGCTTTGACTTGCATTGATTTGCAGAAACATATCCCTATTTATCAGCGATTAATTTTCACCAAACCTTAACGACACCGAACAACTCATAACTGTAGATTTTCCCCAATTATACCAAACAAAAAATATAAAATTCATTAACCCTTGAATTCTAAACTAACGACTCGCTCACTTGGATTGTGCAATATTTAATAACGCGGCGTTTTTAGCAAACACTACTAATATTTTACAATTTTGCTTCTTTCCGTGGAATATATAACAGCGCTTAGTAGTGGCATTGTGGCCGATTATTATTTATTGGCTACCATTTTTTATATATATAGTCAAAAAACCCTCCGACTCTGGCCATCATTTTCTTTTTCGTTGTTTAAATAAACACCCTATGGCAGGTCAAGTTCAGATCGTGAAGGATAGATAATAAAATTTTATTATAAAGGCTATAAAATGTACTTCAGATATGAATAATGTCACATGTATATACAATAAACCTTGCTACAGTTATGATTTTCGTTCGGAAATGAAATATATCGAAATGATGTGAATGAACAGCAATTTTATTCAAAAATTCTAAGTCACCTAATTAAAATAAAATTGAATGTGTTGCTCCTATAGTATCCTTAACGAGATCAAAAGAAGTTTTCTTTTATGTACACCATAAATTTACACAATGTTCATTATAAAGGTAAATTACATGGATGAGGGGATAGTCCTCACATGGGCTGAAACATACTATTAGAGTCAAAGTAACTATGGCGAGGAATTCTCGGTGAAAATCTTGTAGTCAAACGTTGACTCATCTAAAATAAGCTTAGTGTCATATATCCCTTGTGGTATTGTGTGGCTCCCTATGGATCTTATATATCTGGCCCAGATAAATTAAAGTACTAGTATGATTTATGCTTGATTCTCCTTAAGTAAACAAATTCGAGGCAAATCTTGCCAGCTGGGAAGATCCATTCCAGCTAGTGTACAGTTGGTAATATAATTCAACCTGATTTGGTTGTCTTGGGGGCCATTTTCAAGTCGTTGCCCAATCATGAGTCACTAACCTTTATAGACATCACACAAGAAAAGCCTGTACCACCGTAGAAGAAGCTTTAAAAATACGAAGGAATGATAGCTGATGCAGAATTTGTAAATGTATAATTATAGCATTCCGGTTAAAGTTCTCGCTAAAGTAAACTGTAAAAAATAGCATTCAAGCAGATTTTATTAAGACTGAAGTTGCTGATGAGAAAAAGACTTTGTTCTCAAATTCTACAAGCGGCATTGAATGATTTATCGACGTAATTTGTGAGGCAAGTTCCTCAGTCCATTCGTAGAAGAAGAAATCACGTCATTATTACAAATGTAGGCGAATTTCATACAGAGACCGAATCGTTACTACTCACTATAGCAGTCTTTACAGCAATGTTATCAATATTCATAAATGTCTGTGGGCTCCTATACATTATGCACATTGGAATGTACCGGAGAAAGTAATTCTTGTGAATGAACCACAAAAGCCAATTCGCGCAGTTCTCACATTATTTTTTCCGAGAATAGAGCTTGCTTTCAAAAATGCTGTCGCTAAAGTTCCCTATTCAGTTTCTCAAACATCTGAGCGGATTCACAGAAGCAATTGTGACCAACAGTAGGCTGCCCAGCACTAATCTAGTGTTGCGAAGGGGATATGACGGAGTGACATTCCAGCAAAATGTAATTTATTTTGGGCACAGGTGAACAGTCTCCGTAGTTTGGTACTCTGATAAAATGTTACTTGGTCACGACAGGTTGTAAATAACCGTCAAATAAGGTTAAATTTCTCGAGTTTCTTTTGGAAAACAAACATGACATGGAATTTTAGTATATATTTGGATCAATCGCCACTAAGGAATTTGAGTAAATACGCGCAACCATGGACCAACGAAAAGTCACGATATGTGGCCTTGCCCTAGCACGTAATGTAAGGTCACGTATAGGCTTTGAGGATTTCCCGGTTCGGTTTTCACATCAGAGTTTAGATGCCATTGATTAGCATTGGGAAACACTCCTTGGGATGAAGATAGCGGTACTGCCCTCTTCCTGGTCTTGTTCCTTCGTCGATGGTTTTCTCCAATTTTCTCCAAGTTCGGCTCGGAAACCTTTACGTTTTTTAGGCAAATAATAAAAAAGAACGAGAAATAAGGTTGTCATCACGATAAGAGAGTGGTCTCAGTTTACAGTCTCATAGATTAAAGGGATAATAATTTAATTGTACACTCATTAAACTAACGTAATCCAGATTCGAGTATCCTGTATGGGAAGGATTGTATTAGCGGAAACTAGGCGGTAAAATGCTGGATGCAAAAACTTTTATGGGAGGTTTTCTGAACTTGTACGGAAAGGTGAGATTCGGAATACTTTCGAAGATTGAGGCAGTTTTGCTTAAAAAGAAGACTAAAGGCAAACGCTTAATGCACAACAACGCGTTAACGGAATTTAAAAATGTTGCCTTCATTATTGGCATGTCACAGTAAGAAAGTAAAGAAAAGAAACGCTGATTTATTCATCCATGGGCTTTTAGAAACTCACTCGTCGCGGCTTTGACTGCGATGGGATCGTAGGCGTCTGGACTTCGAAAGTTCCGCGATGTTGTTGAGTACAGACGTTCACTCAAGATTCGGCAGGACCAAATCATCGATAGAAGCATTCTTTCCTTGTTTATGCACCAGCTGGAGGATGTCATTTTCTGTTCGGGCGACTGGGAAAACAAATCCCAAAGATTGAAATCTAATTACCATCATTTGCAAAATTTAAGAACCACAAATAACATTTTCCCATTAAACGCATGTAGCGAACACAACTAAACAACCATTGGCTTCTGGAAAGGTTTATAATGTGTAGGATGAGTGCACATTTAGTTATTATTCAGTCCGCGCAAAAGGCCAAGGAACAGAACTCGCCACTGCAGCATTCAAGTACTTGGTCGAAAAAGATAATTATCTATTGCGAACTCTGGACAAAAACTTGACGAAGCCTCGTGCAGTAATGTGAAGACCAACACAGACGCCAAGCGCCTTTAAATGGATCCCACCAGGACCTCCTTAAACCGCTGCCACAGCCACACTTCATCTGTGTTTACATGTATTATTTCTCATCATGGGATGGGACGTTGTTCGGCTAATAATTGTTATGTGAGTTTTCAAGTTTTAAAAAATGTTTTTATTTAGAGCGATGCGTGATGATGGTTATTTTGAAATGTCCTCTCTAACTCTTGAGCGCACAGCAATTAAGAGCTTTCGTTTTCCTGACAGTTAAAGACCATCTATCGATAAAACGCTCCGTGTTCCCTTGAATATATACAGCAGTCCAAGCGGGAGAATGATCATCGCACTTCTGTTCGGGGCGACTGGGAAACAAATCCGAGATCGAAATGCAATGTGTAGTTCCAATCCAGTAAAATGCTTAAAGGAGAGCATCTCTTTACATGCCTCAAAACTAACATTTATCTCGGGCCTCACGCATCTGTAAATGTCCAAGGAGCTCACTCCCACTCTCTCAAGGGAGAGAGAGGGACCGACTCTTTTGGAGTATTTCGAGATATAGAATTTTTGAGTGAAAAAAATACGTCGTTTTGGAGCTTTAATTCGGGTCTTATTTTCCACTCTCTCAAAATTTTTAGTTCCGAAAATTTAGATCTAAGAAAGGTAGCGGTCCTTAATACACTCGTTTAGGAGTGGAATTAGCTCCGTGAACATTTACATAGGATAAAATACTAGATCCTTAACGTGTAAGAGGCCAGGAAAGACAGTTTGGATGGAATTATAAGTGGCCGTTAGATTTTAAAATGATTTGAGATCACATGATGTTAAAATTTCCTAATCATGTCAGACCCTTACTGTGCATGGGTGTTCAATGCTTAAATATACAGTCATGGACAAAAGTTTGGAATATATTTTTCTACCAAATGCAGTTTTTCATCAAATCAGGAAAAAGTTTCTGTCCTGAAGTAGAGACAGGGCGGCCGTCGCAGGGGTCAGGGGTGGGCCGGCCACTAATTTTGCGAAAAATATCGCCCCTCGGCCTCCTATTCTTGTTGACTTTTGCTAAATTAAAAGAAAAATTGGCGCAAAAAATGATTTTTGTCGCACCCGACCCTTGCGCCCCGCTTGTTGGACGCTGTTTGGCATGCATTTTGCTGGTAACAAATAAAAAAATTGTTGGTAGGCAAATTTTTCCGACGGATTTTGCGCCTCCTAAAATTTTATACCTCTGGTGCCGCCCTTGAGTAGTAGGGCTCACTTTTGAACTTAGTAATGATACTGTTCTGCAAGGGGGTAACTGGTCATTATTTGATAAGCAAACTAACGCCACTTTAGAAAAACAGGGCTACGCAAAGAAAATGGAACATGATTTCCAGACTTTTGTCCAGGATCTGTATATGGAATTTATTAACGCTGTTGGACGAACGATTTGATTTCCACTATAACACGGTGGCGCATTTTTTTTTCCATAGACTCCAACATCGATTAACTCGTACTGTGTCTTCCACGGTTAACAATTTGCAAATATGTGGCACGCAACATGCATTCATGAACATGAGATAATTTTATGGCGTAATGCTTCAAATGCTGGCCACTCGTACGCGAAATGCCCCCTTAACCATAGCGGATGCTTACCCAACCATAAGGTTGTAAAGGGGACGGGGAAAAATAAAGGGGAGTAGGGGATTTTGATGTATCTGAATTTTACTGTGACAATTTTCTAAACATATTCTTAAATCCTCATGAGGAATATCAAAGAACACCGAGTCGTCTGTAGACATTAATGGGCGTTACAATCCATTGTCCAGTTGGTGCACTCTCAGGTGCAGACAACCCGTGAGCTTATCCAAACGGTAAAACGCTCAAATTTCTTAATAACATACAATTTCTTGCCATTTGTTTAGGGTTATTTTTGTAGGGCAAAGGACTTAGTTTCGGCGGTGAAAAAGTGGGGTCTCAGAGCGTAGGGGAAAAAGGAAGTGTGCGGCGTAGGGGGAAATGAAAATTTTGAGTGGTAAGCCCTGAACACGGCCTTGGGTTTACGTGGTTCTAGGTAATTTTGAATCCCACCGGCTGCCACCAATAGAAACATACTCGGTGGAAGGGTCAGTCCGGACACAAACAATAACTATAGATTCTTGAGCCCTTATTCATCGTGAAGCGCCGATGGAGAAGATTAACATTTAACACGAGGTTAACTCGTAGTTAGTCTCCAACGGTTTAGAAGGGCGCGATCTCACTGGAGGATGACGAGACTCCGTAACCTGTAGTCCGGCGACTCCAGTGACTCAGGAAAACCAAAAACTGGCTTAGCGCTCTCACGCAAGGAGACGTTCTCGAACGTCTCCCCAGACGCTGGGGAAACATTCTGCTCAGGTCGCGTTCCCAGTATAGCAGCAGGTCCGATATCGTCGCGAGCGCGTGCGCCGCAACGTCACCTGGCGACCTGCTGGAAACTGTAAAGTCTCAAGGAGCACGTCAAACGGGAGACTTGAGTCGGCACAATGGTCGGCCAACTATCTCTCCAGGCCAGTGAGAATACGTTGCCTTATCTCCTCTTGCAATGACGACAGGCATCGTATAGGAGCAACTTCCAGCCATTCCACGTAAAATGTCAGCGCGAGTCACGGGGGTGCATGTGTTCACTAGGTCGAACAAGTCACAAACCAGGGGTAAGTACATGCAAAGGACGCGGGAGAAAAATATTGAAAGGCCTACTACTATTAGCCGAGTCAGTGTAAACTAAATGCATCCTAATACCCTGACTATCGTGACCTCGTAAACACAGTTTGCGGGACTGTCGGCGTGATAATCAAAGTATGGAATCGGTTGCACATATGATGCGATGTATCAAGGGAACATGATGGAACGCCAGGGTGACTTCAGAATACATACACAGCTTTTACTGGACACCATGTTTGGTAATTAATTAAAGTCAGCGATTGATATAAAGTAATTGGACCAATTAGTTTTATTGTCAATGTCGGTGAAAGGGCACGTGTTTTGACATTCTAGTCTAGGCGTTAAAGATATAAATACCATGCGTGTACTTCGACATCGTTGCTAATATGTTGCGGCCGACGGAATTGTAAACTTCGATGGATGTGATCAGATATTATCAAGTACAGATAATGAAAAGCGTTAGAGGCAGCACGCACGCACTTATCTTTGGGCGGCGTCCCTATCATGAACTGAGGATAGTTTTGGCTGGAAAGCGGCGGCGCGGTCTATGGTCGTACTGGACTGAAGTTAAGTGCGGCTGGTGCGTGCGAACGCTCCCCCGTGAAGACTAAGCGCTGGAAAGGATCTCGAATAAGTTGTTCCTTGTGTCTCGAAAGTTTCGCGTCTCCTGGAACGCCCTGTGATTGATATTTGCAAGTGTAACTCTCTGAGACGCATCCGAATATCCAATAACAATACGATACTAATATATGTTTTATGGCATTTGTTTTTGTATGTAACCATACATCGCTTGGAAAGCAGTTCGTCAAAACTGGTGAAGTCTACCCTGCATTTTTAAAGTAATAGACTAAACACTTTGGAGCTTCAATTTAAAAAATGTCAAAGTTTGATATCTGAGGCTACATAGTGATGTTCAAGATGATGGACAAATAAACACCCTAGATACAGAAGTTTGGAAGTTTTGGCTGCCACGGCAAATATGCAATGAATAAAACAATTTATCTGCATCACGAGTAATCTATGGGGAAGGAATATACCCTGTTAAAGCGATTATTTGCTCGGGAAACCTTATCATTTTTAACTTTGTGATGCCAATATGATCGGTATTTCTTATCTATCATCGTTAACTGCTTAAAACAACGTGAATTTTGTACATTACCATTTACCAAATCTATTGTGCAAAAGCTGAATCAAAAATGCTAATAAAAATCGAAAAAAAATATATTTAGTTCTAAAAATCAAGGGTGGGGAAGCGGGAGACGATTCCGCCCTTCAGAAAAAAAAAAAAAAATCGAGGGGGACAACGTCCTACCAACATCTCCCCATGTTGTCTAATATGTGGAGTCTTATCCTAATAGAAATCCTCGCGAGTATTTAACACCTGATTCCACATCCTTCCGGTGTACGCCTCATGCGGTGTAGCTAGAAACGTCCCCACTCCTGCAAATTCGTAGTCGTTCGTCAAGTCCTCTGGTGTTTTCTAATGACCAGTGTATTAGAAACAATTAGGTCTTCATTCATATACTCGTGTAGTAGTAGGAAGTCATAGTTGATTACAGATTTCTTAAATCGGGTTTTGTCCCCCAATTACGGAGGGTTGTCTCTTTCTACTCTATCTTCTCACATCTTATAGTCTCTCTGTATTTTCTCTCTCCCCACGCCACTTCGGCTCCCTATTCGGTGCATCCATCCTCCTTCACACAACCCTCTCCTACTGCTGCCTCGCAACCACTGTGCGTTCCCCTGTCTTCTCTGGTCGCTCCCTGCTACCTCAACCAGCGCAGCCTGAAACTAAGCACTCTCTGATGGCAAAACATGAATCAAACATGCTCAACGCATGTCCGATGCATACTTACATTATCGCCTTGTCATCTGATGGATCCAGTTGTGCTCTTTCATCCGGCAATATTATCTGCAGTTAAGAACAATGCGAGTGGCTTACTCACGAGCGTCGCATGCAGGTTCACACCACAGCAAACGCTGGAGCTCGACCGAGGCATCGCTCTGCTCAAGTCCTTGCTCAGAAATCCCCATCCTCTAAATCTTCAGCTGCAAACACCAAGTCGCGCAATCCCATACGGTTATTGTAGTATCTCACGGCAATTCATTTCATATTTATAAATAGACAACTTTTTCGCGAATATGAACAACTCTCGACATTCCTGTAATACAGAAGGAAGTGAAACTGTTACTCAAGATACTTTCGCAATAAGTAATGCTACCTAGGCTTTGAAATAAATAAGTTTCAGGAGAGGTTTTAAAACAGCGGAGGATCGAGTAGGGAAGCTTCAGCATCATCCATCCAAAGAGGATGCCTCGCAAGAGAAGCGGAAAAAAGTCTCTGAAAGATCCGGCGCAGACAGGATTCAGACCATGATAGCGCTAACCAAAGGTAAGCTAATGCGTTCACGCCTGCAGAAATTGCATGAGATAAATTATTTAGAGGAAGGCACGAAAAACGCTCGTTGCTAAGCTATATCGAACTACAGGCACATTAAGCATTTGTATTTATGCGGTCCGGCAGAAACAGCCTGTAGTAGATCTAGAAACCGCGATGATCAGTTCTTTAATATCGGAAATAAATTAGACAAAATCGATCAGCTAGATAAGGACGATGCAAAATGGCGGCAGTCAGTAGTTAACGGAGAGTTTAATAGGCAAGAGTGTTGCAACAATTGTAGGTGTAGACATGTACCGTGTGCACCTGCTGCCTAACACACTATTTCAACTCGCTTTTTGGAAACTTGTGTGATAATAACGTTAGAAGGCATGGAAGCAAATAGGAACCGAACAGCAGAAGGAAGCTGGGCAATACATAAAATTTACGTTTGGCAGACGACATTGGTCTTAGTTAGCAGAAAAACGCGGGCAAAAGATTACTCGTTGCAGTAACATTGGCTATAAACAGTAAAGCTTTTGCAAAAAACAGAAGCACGGCAATAAAAGGAATGCATCAGTAAAAGGTATGTGAAAATATATGGCATCAAAAATAATGAAGAACAAACACAAAGCAGGTGGATAAGCGTCTATGTACTAAGGATATAATTAGCCAAGTCAAGCGGGACAAGTTGGCAATGAGCTATGCAAACTACGAAATAAGCAAAGCATGGAAAGCATATTTCAAGGTCTAAAGCAACAAATGGCTGGCCGAAAGATATCAACAGACACAGGCCAAGAATTCAAGCTGTATGAGCAATGCCTGATCAACGTTCAATTACTTTCGTATGGTGCTGAAATTGATGGTTCAGAAAGACGAGCAAACGGCAGATCTAAATGTTTTCAGTACACGTTCATGTGCTTCGCGGCTGATACTAGGAATGCAGCAACTAGAAGATCTGACTACACCAAAAATTAGAACAAAAAAGCGTCTGCAGCCGGCCATAAACATAGAACCCAGGCAAACCCAGTGGCCTTGATAATAGACGTGAAGTTTCTGTGTCAAGGTAAGAAGAATGCGCACCGCATCAAAGATATTCGAGTTATACTTCTGGAAGGAAACGTGAAGGGGTGCAACATAAAAAAACGACCAAGGCGAAAGGCCGCAGCGTTGGCAAAAGAGATGGCATCGCACTAGAAGGGCTTTGATATAATATATCCATTTTCTAAAAAGCTGACATCATGTGAGGTAGCATGTAAGCTGAAAAATTATAATACTGAGTTAGCCATAACGTTTTACGATTTATGTTTTACTTGTAGCAAAGAAGGAAGTGAATGTCATAACCTTGTGTACATTGATTTCCGTTTGCAATTAAGTTGAAATTATAAAATGATTTTCTAGTTTGGGAGTGGCTGCGTTACACCTATTTACGAGGTGAGAGTCCAGATAAATTATAGTTAATATCTATTACTTGGAGTTACGACTCGAAATAAGGAAGCAGGGCAATTAAGGGCCTGCTCACTAGTTCTAAGCTTGCACAGTTAGCAATTAAAAATTGTGAAGTACGTTTCACAAAATATGCAAGGGCTTATTGAGGATTAAGAAAGAAAATGTCTTAGTGCATTGACACTAGCTCTTAGTCGTACTCACTGTAATAAAGCGCATCCACAACCACGGCAGCAGAACAGTATTTCTCGATCGCCTGTAAAACCAATATGGCGTCATCAGCGGTAGTAGTAGATCGGCAGTACGTCCGGATCATGCGACAGGGCTCAGGCGGGTCGCTTCAAGATCGTTTGGCGAGACAGCGGCCTGTTTGTTAAGTACCAATCTTTCCAGCGGCTTGCAGCCGAATCAGCTTCAAAACATATCGCAATAACTCGCCATCTGTATCGTGTTGGTCTACGTAACGGCGGAGGCCGTTGTCGCCGTTAGTTCGCTTAAGCGGGCTTTGGCTATAGAAGTTTGTGAAGTGTGAAAAAAAAACGCTGACTGTCAAAAATGGCAATAAATCGCGGAAACCTACAGCGCCATTAATTGTCGGCGTCCATAAGGGTGCGTCGGAGCACAAGTAAACTCGTGATTAGGTATATAGACCAGGTACTAGGAACGTCAGTGAAATTCACGATCAAACTCAGAAGGTTTTCTTGTGGGCAGAGGTTGGATTATTGAAGATTTGTAATGTTTCATAAAAGAAATGGCGCGAATAACGGCTCGGGAAAATTGAACAACTGTCATAATTCATCGGCAAAAGTGTAGTAAGTTACACATGGGCAGCCCGCAGGGCGCTATGCATATTAACTTATATGCCCTACAGTCCATCGTTATTTTCACAAAGCGTTCGTTATTAAAGATCGAGGTATTATCGTTAAATGATGCATATTAATAAGAGGAGGGGGTATTTCTAATGTTTAGATACAAAATTCATGATCTGTTCATAGTAGCACTTCGGACCCTGCTTTGCGTAATAGAGGGGCAAATATACAGCAACAAAACCAAGCGGCAAGCACAACAAAAATCGGCAGAAGTCAGAATGGGCAAGATGGTCCTCACGGTGCAACTTAACAAAATATTCACTATAACTGAGAAAATAAGCAGCGATTTTACCATTAAAGAATTGCCATTTTCAAAAGAAAGCCCTGTGTACACAGGCTGACTTAAAAAACTATTATCAAGCCTGCGTAGGCATACGAGAAATTGTTCCAAAGCATTTTGCAGAGAGAATATCCCAAAGCGTTTAGAAGGGCTGAGTGTGGATGAATGATTCTATTTATCTCTGAATGGAATGTTTTTGGCTGTAAGGAATCGAGAGATAGTGCATGCGGAGTGAGAAGTACTGGCGCCTGGTCACACATGAAGGGGGCGGAGGGGGTATTTCATGACTAGTAATGTCTTATTGTACCAATCTGTTTAGGCGTGGGGGATATTTGCACAGGTCAGCATAGGCAGCGTGCAGATCTGACGTGAGCCCTTGAGTTAATCTAGAAATAGTATAAGATTTGGGTGAGCGGTGAGCTGCATCATCGCGCCAATTACTTTGATTCTTTCTAGGCATGTTTTCTAACCATGCCTAAGGGTGGTAGGGGTAAGGCTATAATCGGCAACATAAGGGAGCCAGCATCTTCAATTATGCTAGTGAGCTTGATGCCTTATAGAGGCTAGCACTCGTGACTTTCTAAGCTGTTGCACTTTCTTAGCAGATGCGCCTAGTCTATTTGACCTAGCTGGCTAGCAATGTAATAGCCTGGATATACATAAGACGCAAGTGATAGTTTCCGTATCTAAGGTTAACCCAAGATATCAATGTCATGCTTTTCGAGGAAGGGAGCATCAAAAGCGTGTCGTAAAAGACGCTTTAAAATCAATTTGAAAGGGCATTTAATTTATAGTTACAATATATAAAACATGTGTGTTGGGCCCAAATGGGCTTAAAGGGGTAGTGAATTTCATGTGATATCCATAACGGGCTTATAAGAAAATGATTTATTAAGCTTATTTCCTGTGATAATTTTATGTTCGGGGTGTGGCAAAGGTCAAAGCATAATCGTTAAAATGTACTATGTTGATGAGCGCATGCAGTAAACAGGAAATGGGGTGCCAAAGGCGCTGGAGAGTGGGTGCGATGCGAGAGGCGAGCGAAGTTAAGTTGCTATGGCAAAGCGGGATATGCCATAGACATGATAATGGGTGAATCCAAGTATGGCTGGGCTGGAAAGCTCGTGTATATGCGAATGCTGCGAACGTTAAACTCATCATGTTTGGGGATGGTGCCAGGTGTGTGGTGGATGCAGTTAGGTCAGGAGATATTGCTTTTGAAAATAATAAGTAATCAAAAAAAGGGTAGACGCGATAAGATAGGTGGAGAAGGTCGTGAAGATAACTTTGATATCATGAGATTGTATTATTAGACAAAGTACAGTTTGAGCAAGGGCAATAGTAGGCCTACTGAGTAAGATTGTTTGTAACATTCTCTTAACATATAATGATCAGAGTGGATACGTGGATCACGCAGATTTGTGCTCAGTAAGCGAATTAAGGTGCTGCTTATTCATTATTATTAATCTAGTAAGTAGTACTAGTAACTAGTGATATCGACGCTTCATCGTCGTCGTCAGTCAATTATTATTATTTATTCATGAATTACTGGCTACGAATTATGATGAGATGATTATTATCATCATCATGGGGCATCATTATTTATTATTATTATCATCATTATCATTACCATTATTATTATTATTATTATTATATATTATTCATCTATTATTGATTAATTATTGATTATTATTATTATTATTAATATTATTAATGTATTATATATTACATATGCTATACCGGTGTCTCGGCTGGCTCGCTTGAAAGCAAGCTGAAATGCTCTACTGCATCAGGTCTTTGTCGCTATGTTCAGCGAGTAGAAGAGAGCGATTGAGCAGTCATTCTAGTGGAATTAAAAGCCAATTTGTGCAAAAACGGATAAACTGGATTATGCAGCAGGATGGATTTTCTTTTCACTTTGTTAAGTAAAGCAAGGGCGTAGGGCTGGTTTGGGCAGCGGGCGAAGGTGCACATCTTGGAGAGTTGGAACTAAAGTGACATGGGAGGTGCACCAATTAGGGAGGTGGAAGCGAAAGTTGAGTAAATCAGGCGTTGAGAAGGCAGAAAGTGATGCAAATTTCGTATTTGGGCTTGCCAGGGCGGAGCTGCGTAAGTGTATTTCTATGGCTCTGCGGGGGGGGGGGGTGGCGACCAGTGCTTACCGCAGTGCAGCGGAGGCCGGACTAGCCTAGCGCCCTTGTAAAGTATAGGATGCCATTGGCAACATCAAATATATAACAGGCATAAGCCACTAATGGTTGTAGGGCGCTATGAAAATTGCTTTTAGCTGAAACTAGCCAGTATATGTATTCAAATCTGTCAAGTTTACTGTGTCGAAAACAATTTGGCGATACACTGTATGTAATGAGCTAGTGAGCACGTTGTCTGCGGCGCAGACTCCATAATTCGTACAGTGAAATTACTGTATTTCAGTGCGTATCTTCCATAAAACTTTGAAAACAATTATTAAAAATCCGTACCTATAATTTTACCAAGTCAATTGTGGCGGAAACATAATTTGCAGCAATAATGAGTGTGAGCGCTATGACCTGCAGACGTGCTGAATATCAAAGCTTGACCTGGTATTTTAAGTGTCATCTAAGCGGTCATACATCCAGCCCCGCACGAGAAGTTTTTAAATCCGTGCTATATACGTATTCAAGGTTATTCGCGTGGAAAAGCGCATTTGGACGGGGAGCGGAAGCGGACAGGGGCTATACGTTTAGTGTTCCTCGCTAGAGCTACGTCTTAGCGGGCATAACAAGGTGAAAGTTTGGTCAATGATGAAAGCGGGGGCATAGCGACGTGCACCGCCTATACCGTAATGTTTATTAGAAGTAACATCGGAAGTCTTCCAGAGTAAGCAATTTATGTTTTTTTTTTTTTTTGCGGTCGCGACTGTCAACAATGTCCTGGCTATGTCACTGTACTCGACAATAATGTCGGGGTCCTCTGGTGCAAAAATTTTATGAAGTGGGGGCATCGCGTGTGGTGCGACGATAAAGAAGGCGTTTCCGAGTATTTTAGTTATAGATAATTGTTTTTTGTTTTTGTTTATTATTATATTGATTTTTTGTGAATGGCTGACAGTGGATCGTGCATAGTCTACGATAGATCGGGCTGGAGGCATTTCAATCTGGGCGTTAACTAGGAAAGCTGTGTCAGGCAAGCTAGCCGCGTGAGAAATGTGAAAAGATATTAAGGGACTAGTTACTCGATGATTCAGAAGTTCTAGAAGCTGAAGAGGGCATTTACGACGGGAACTAAATGCTAAGCAGCGATGGTTTGTGCTTTGATTGAGGGGTCAAGCAACATGTCCCTAAATAAGTTGAAGGGCAAAGAATGGACACAACGAATTAAGAAAATATTTTGCATTCGGCTCTGATGCGTTTAAACGTTCAGGACGCATTGCGTGAGAAGCGCGCTTCAAAGGCTTCAGCTATCGATGGCCATCTGTGGGCGGCGATAGTATGGCTATCAGAAATTTTGATTGCTCTTTGTTGATTATAGTTCGGTCAGCTCGGGCAGGAAATTGAAATTTCCATACTGGGCGTGTGTGGGCCAATACTTGTGTCAATTTCGGTGAAAGTATGACTGCCACCTTTAGGTCACAAAGGTAAGAGGCTAAACAGCGGCCTTACCTAAAGGTTGGCGTCACTGTCGGCCGGAATTGACGGAGGCGCGTCGTGGCGTCGCCCCACGCGAACGTCCGACAGAATGACCCGCCGATTGTGTCAGATGGCCACACGAGATTGAATTTTCATTTACGTGCGAAGGCTAGTAGCCACGAACGTAATGGGCACAAAAAGAGAATCAAAATAGCTTTGAAACAACAAATAAATCAAACAGCTGTAAAGTAAGAGTACGTATGCGCACTCGATGGCTTAGGCGATAGCATCGCTGCGAACAAATGGTGCCATGCTATACGATAGAGCCAGAATTAAAATTTCGGCTTAATTCGTGTGTCGGCATTCATTGTTCAAACTGCGGAACAGATGTGACGCCTGCATAAGACGAGGTTTCAGTCCGCGCCGTATGTTTGATGTGGATTAAGCCAATGACTGGGGGGGGGGGAGGGGGCAATCAAAACATAATGCTGTAACATGCGTGACAAGTTATTTCAGCTAGACAGCCAGCGCTAAACTAAGTTTTCTGCTGTGTGCAAAATAATCCGCCCTAACAAGTTTTTCGTTCCGCGTGCGTTCATTTACACATTTTGGGGCCTCTAAAAGCAAGATTATGCGCTAGAAATATAACCGCTAAACAAGTTTTGTCTACTTGCTGACAATATGCTAGTAATAGACAAAAGCTATCATCATGGTAATGTGCTGGGCCGTATTAAATTTGTAGACATGTAAAAAGCAGAGGGTGCTTGAAATAGGAATGAAGGATATATAATTTAAAACAATGTAAGATAACGTCTCATCCAATATGCTTCTAAAAAGTCGGAATCAGGTTAAGTGAATTTGTGTTTTAAACGGATATTAAATGAGAAGGTGACATGTTGCATCAAATTGTGATCCTTATATATAGGCTTAATAACATATTGTGCATTTATGTACCTATAAAAAAGAGTAAAAATAAGGTGGTACCTTTGAGAGTCTATTTGTATCATAAACAGTAAACATAAACACGGTGGCACGAGGTGCCAGGGTAATTTTAAGGGCAAGACACTATATAATACAATGAAGAAAATATGACTAATTGATCATAATAAATACACCGAGTCACCTACTATTGATAAGAGAACAAAAATGTAGCAATGTATAACAAAATACAGTTACATGTGTATGTATAAGATAATAAAATATGATATGCTTGAAGTCCCTTGATATGATCATTGGTCGAATTTGTCGCAACAAAAATTTCCACCTTTTCGTGAGCTTTAATACTTTCATAAGTCGCATGATTAGCTAGATAGCCATAACATTGGAAGGTGCTGTGTGGACATACGTCTCAACGTGATAACGTCGCTTGTATGGTGGGCAATGACCCGACCTAGGAAACAATTCTGGATACCCGTCCTGGGGCAGTAATGTTTATACGTTTATTACAGAAGTACGTCGTAAATGGGCAGTTTTTGCGATATTTTTGGTTAATCATATTAGCAAGGTTGAAAAACTATCATAGCCGAGTTAAATAGAAATAATTTGATATGTAGCATTAAATATTAAATACAGTTGTTATGTAGCGGAAATGCCCGTTTGTACAGGTTTAAAAAATAGCTAGTCATCAAACGGATTTCTTCAAATTATCTAAAATAAAAAAAATAGTGATATAATAGATAGTAGCTATATAATATATATTATTATATATAGATATATATATATATATATATATATTATCATAGAGTGTTGTTATTTCCGGTCAGGGCTAAGACGATAGCCCGGAGCACCGGCGGGCGTTTAGAAATAGCGGCGCTTCAGCAGCAGTCGGGAACTTATGCGGCGCGGGCGTAAGTGGAGGCAAGGCAGAACCCGTGACGGGCAGCACATATTTTTCTTCCGCATACATATCTATTGATTTGATATAGAATTAATTACTGAAATTGATCATGTTGAATTAGCGTTTTTTCGTAAGGCAAGCATATCCAGAAAAATTGTTTGAAAAAGATTAGGTGTCCGAGATACACTCAAACTGCCCGCTACATGAAACGCTCTGCCACAGATTTGGTCTAGTATTTTAGCTTGATATAACCTGAAAGTGCAAAGAATG
>JZLH01S0318609.1:135995-149215 GCA_001188425.1 Eucidaris tribuloides
GATGACTGACGATGCTGTAGTAATTTGATGCATGTTGTTGTTGTTGAATAGAATATGATGGGTGATGGGTGATGATGGTGATGATGATGATTTGATGATGATGATCGATGATGATGATGAGCATAATAAATGTAATGCTGCTGCTGCTGCTGCTGCGTTATTGTTGTATGTTTTTGTTGATTGCCTGCTGTGTTTCATTCAGACATTCAGTGCAGCCGCAGGAGATGACACGCATGTTGCTGAATAGTTTCAGCTGGGACACGCTCGACTCTTCGTCGATGTAGAGAGATGGTCATCGAGTCCAGTCTTCTCGGCGGGGAGCACGGCGTGGCGACCACGCCCAACACGTTCATTGATACTCCTGGATTAATGCGTGCGTTCGACGGTGTGCAACTCCGTGATAGGAGCAGATGTAGGGAGAAGGAAGGCGTGAGAAGAAGGAGAAAGGGAGGAGGAAGAGGAGGAGTGGATGAGGAGAAGAAAGAGAAGCAGCTAAAGGCGGCCAATAACAAAATAACAAAAGGCAACTAGAAGGAAGTGAACAAGAACAAAAGGAACAAAACAAGCAATAACAGGCAAGGAGCGAACAGGATTGAAAAGGAAGGGGGAGGAGGAGAAAAAGACGAAGACTAAGAGAAGAGAAGAAGAAGAAGAAGAAAGCAAGAAGAAGGAAGAAGGAAGAAGAAGAGAAGAAATAAAGAAGAAGGGAAAGAAGAAGAATGAAGAAGAAGAAGAAGTTAGTAATGAGTCGGTATGTAGCTTATGCTCAAAAAAAAACAGATACTAAACAATTTGCTGCCAAATGGGCAACAAAATAGTGTTATCTAAGAAATGACGTATATGTACGTTGTATAAATTATCGATTGCGTATTATTTTTGACAGTACAAGTCGTCATGTGCTTAAGTGATACGAATGGTATTTAAGCGTGTTCTTTTCCCCTTAGATTGATAAAACGTCATATCATTTTATTTTTTGTGAGATCTATTAATAATAATTAATATTTAATAATTCAATGGCTGACGATAAACTAATGAAGAGGTCTTCATTCATTATTTCCGGAATGTTGTAAGAATATTAAGAAATACACTGAACATGATGGTTATTATTGTATATCCGCGAAAATACATGTATAAAAACCCAACGATTGACATACAAACTCCGCCCCATGAGAAAAAAGTCGCGACAAGAATAAGAGTTAATGGACGAAGTCTTCCTTCAGATTCTATAGCTCCCATGCATTTTTCAAAAATGGCGGGAAAATTGTGTAAACGGCCATTTTTCAAAATGGCCGCCGACGCTATTTTGAAATACATAAAATCTAATATTTCTAGAATGTAATCCCTATATCAACAAGCAAGGTATCATTTTGCACTATTTCCTGCATGCTAAACCTTATAAAACAATTTCTAACACAGTTTGGGTTCATCTTGACCGCCAAATCCAAGATGGCCGCCGACGCCATATTGAAAAATCATAAAACTTAATATAAAGTCCAGTCAAAATATGAAATAACCCAAATTAAATTGCTAAAGAAATGATTCCACTTACATTTAACCTGGAAGAGCCACCAAAACAACATATTAAAAGTCCCCTAACATCCGAGTGGTGGGTCAGTGTCTAATTTGCATAAATTCAAAATGGCCGCCATAATGCCCATTTATGCCCATATCTTGGCAGATGGACACCAAAGCAAGTAATTTCTGGTATGTATACTCATGTTTCTAAGGTCATGGAATGCAAATATGATATAATCATACATTTTCAAACATTCTGACATGTGTAATTTGCATAAATTTGCATATAAATGATTTCAAAATGGCCGCCATGTAGCCCATTGAAGCCTATGTTTAACATGATAACCATGTATAAATACATTTGTATGCCTAATATGATATTTGAAGGTGGAAGAACAGATTTTATTATTAACAACAGTTTCCAAGTCATTATACCTACATGTACATCTAATTTGCATAAACGTGGATGTGAATTATATATTCAAAATGGCCGAAACCTAACCTATTTATGACCATATCTTGGGACATAAAACCCGTAGAAAGTAAGTTTTGGTGTCTATACCCATGTTTGTTAGGTCAAGGAACACATTATTATGATATTAGTAGTAATTTTCCAGCATTCTCATATACATATTTGTATAAATTTGCATATTAATCCATGCAAAATGGCATCCATATGGTCTCCCATATGCCCACATTTCCGTATATCGATCTTTAAATGGTTATATAACAAAGACACAGAAAATACTTGCATGAATTGGTACATAAACGTATTGAAATGACTACCATGTATCATACTTAAGCTTATGTTTTCATTGTAAATTCAAGCTGTAGAACGTTGTCCTTTTTATGGAAAAAATATGTGCATAATTGTTAAAGAGTGTTATGTTAATAATGTACTGAGCGTAAAAATGTGTTTGATAGGATAATTAGTCTGGATATGATGATTTAGGGAACAGTTGTAAATGTTATACGCTCTTGCGCACCAAAAATAGGATGCGGGAATTTGGAAAAGGATATTTATTGTAGCGAGATGGATGAATAGGTAGGGAGGGTACATCAAGAAAAGAGAGTAGTAATAGGAGATTTGCATGGGCATGTTCGTGAAAGGAATAGAGAGAATGAAGATATAATAGAAAGTTATGTTTCAAAAGAGAAAAATTAAGAAGGGCAGATAATAGTGATCTCTTCGAAAAGAATAATGATGACAGTGACAATTCCTTGTTTAGAATGAGGGAGGATCACAGAGTAAGAGGGGAGGTATATGAACGTAAGTGGACTTATAAGACGTGACTTGAGAGAGATTCTCAGTTGTAAGGTGATTGCAGCAAGACAACATTGAGTGGTGGTATGTAAAGTGAGCTTGAAATTGGCAGAGAAACAGTAAGGAAGGAAGTTGCGCACAGTTCCGAGAGAACGTGGGAAAGGAAATGGAGGAGAATGGATTTGAAGAATGGTTGGATGTAGCTGAAGTTGTAATGAGATAAGGGAGAAAGTTTTTTAAGTGCATGCACCTGGAAGGAGGAGGGGTACAAAGAGACATGATGATAGAATGAGGACGTACAGGAGACCATAATGCAAAAGAGGAACGGCAAAGAAGAAGCGGGAATAGCAGAGAGACGATAAAAGTAAACAAGAGTGAATATGTCGTAAATTGAAGAAAGCATTGGCAAAGGCCAAGAGCGAGGCATATGATGATTCACTTTATAAATATGACACAAAGAAGGGGAAATGATATGTATTGATTGGCTAGACAGTGAGAGAGTGATGGGAAAGACATGTAATGAGGATGAAAGCAAAATGTTTTGACTGATGAAGAGAGTGTTAACACAGATGGCAAGACTATATGAGGAAAATGGGAGAGGGGAGGGGGAGGATAGATGCTACAAACAAAGTTAATGAGGAAGTACGACCTATCAGCAGATCAGTAAGCAAGAAGTGAGATCGGCAATGTACAGAATGTAAAATGGATAGGCAGTTCGTCAAGACAATGTACAAGTAGAGGCAGGGAAGTGTCTGGGTTACATGGGAGCGGGGTTCCTGACAAAGCTTTTAATGGAATCTTGGATAGTGAAATGATACGTGATGACAGGCGGAAAAGCATGTTCTTGCCAGTCTGAAAGAGTAAGAGTGATGTGCAGAGCTGTGGTAATTTTAGAGAAATAAAGGGAACGAGTCATACTTTTCGAAAGAGTTGTGGAAGATAAGGTGACAAATAGGTGTCAATTTGAGAGTGGGTTTCATGCCATTTAGAAGCACTACAGGTGCAATATTTGAATTTATGATGTTTATGGAGACATACAGAGAAAGGGCAAAAGAGCTGCAATGTGTGCTTGTGGATCTCGAAAAGGGCATGATAGGGTGCCAAGAGAGGAATTGTATTGTTGGAGAGAGCCACGAGTAGCAGAGAAGTATTTGAAGATACTGCAGGATATGTATGAAGCATGCGAGACAGTTGTGACGTGTGCAGTAGGTTAAACAAGAGAGTTGGATTGTACCAAGGTTCAGTATTAAGTAGTCCTTTCTTGTTTGCAATGGTGATGGACAGGCTGACAGATGAGGTGAGATGGAGTCCCCGCAGACTGTGATGTTCACAAATTACATTGTGATGTGATTTGAGAGCAGGGAGCTGGCTGAGGAAACTAAGAGGAGCTTGAACTTGAAGTATGTTCAAGAGAAGATGGGGTGGGGTGAAAGTTAGCTGGACAAAACAGAGTGCATGTGTGTGAATGGGATGGCAGCTGCAGGTATGGTGAAACAGCAAGGTGTAGAGGTAGCAAATGTAGAGGACTTCAAATACTTAGGCTCAACATTTCAAGGATTGGGGACTGCAAAGGGGAAGAGAAGAGAACCCTAATGTGTGGGGGAGTGACAGGGTATCTTCCATAACAAAGGGTACAATTTATAGGACAGCGGCTAGGCCGCTAAGATGTACTGGCTTGAGCTTACAAAAAACAGGAAGAAAATTTAAATGTCCCAGAGTTGAACATGTTGCGATTCTTTGAAAGAGTGACAAGAACGGACCGAATCAGAAATAACTTTGTGAGAGGGACAGTAAACATAGGAAGGTTTCGGGATGAAATTGGAGAGGGAATTAAGAGTGCATGCGGCGGTTTTTGGGCACATCCAAAGGAGAGTTTTGAGTGCAAGGGGGAAAGATGTTGGAAATGGTGCCACCAGGAAAAAAGAAAAGAGGTAGACCCCCAAAAAGGAAGTTTATGGATGTTGCTAGAGGGGACATCATAGGGGAGCGTCATGGCTCAGTGGATAAGACTCGGTTTCTCGACCTAGAGGTCCGAGGTTTGAATCCTTGAAGGGCCACAGCAGTTGTGTCCTTGGGAAAGGCACTTTATCCCCATTACCTCGTCCCTCAGATAGGACATAAAGCCGGAGGTCACATGTTGAGACAGAAACACCTCAGCACGTAAAAGAACCCACGCACTTCATCGAAAAGAGAAGGTTGAAAACCCGTGTTGTCACATATACATATGCAAACTACCCGGGACTGGATACCTGAGGGTAACCGTGATTAAGTTACCTTTTCTAGTCCCTGTCATCCGAAATAATGAAAAGGCAATAATAATAATAATAATATAATAATTAATAATAAATATAAATAATAATAATGAATAATAATAATAATAATAATATAAATAATGAAATAATATAATAAGATAATAATGAATTGACATATATACTTAATATAACATTACGGAGAATGCCAATATTGCCGAGACCATATGGTGGCCATTTTGCATGGATTCATAATGCAAATTTATGTAAATTATGTACATTAGAATGCTGAAAAGGTACTACTGATATCCATAATAATGTATTCCTTGACCTAACAAACATTGGGTATAGAACACACAATTTAACTTTCTCTGCGGGTTCTGGTCCCGAAGATTTGGTCATAACTAAGTTAGATATTAGCCATTTTGCTATATATAATTCATCGCATGTTATCCAAATTAGTCTTTCATGTAGGTATAATGACTTGGAAACTAATGATAAAATCTGTTCTTCACTTTCAAAAATACATATTAGGCCACATACAAATGCAGAAGTGGATTAGAGGGGGGTGGGTTTGCCCAACCCCCTCCCCCCCAACAAAAAAAAAAAAAAAAAAATTCGGGGACATTTTTTTTAAATCTTATCTTTTTTTTTAAACTTTAAATAGTGGTGTTATAGGATGCAAGAAACGCCATTTTCACACTCAAATTTTCAAAATTGTCCCTACTGTGGTGAGGGGGAAACACCCCTCCACAATCCTCCCCCTCGCTCGCCTCGTCGCTGGGACTCGGTCGCCTACGCCCCTCGCATACCACCCAACCCCCCTTTATAAAAAGCTGGATCCACCGCCTAAATGTATTATACCATGGTTATCATGCTTACACATAGGGTTCAATGGTACATGGCGGCTTTTGAAATCATTTATATGGCAAATTTATGCAATGCACATGTCAGAATTTATGAAGTGTATGAAATTATATCAATATTTGCATGTCGCATGACTTAGAATACATGAGTATAACATACAGAAATTACTTCGCTTTGATTGTCCATCTGCCAAGATATGGGCATAAATGGCATTATGGCTGGCCATTTTGAATTTATCCAAATTAGACACTGAGCCACCACTCGCGATTTAGGGGACTTTAATATGTTGTTTTGGTGGCTGTTCCAGGTTAAATGTTAGTGGAATCAATTTCTTAGCAATATTTAATTTCGGTTATTTCATATTTTTGACTGGAAACTTTAATATTAAGTTGTAGTGGGGATTTCTTCAAATATATGGCTGCGGCGGCCATCTTAGGATTGGCGGTCAGAGATGACCAAACTGTGTTAGAAATTGGTTTTTATAAGGTTTAAGCAATGCAGGAAATACAGTGCAAATGATACCCTTGTTATTGATATTACGGATTATACATTCTAAGAATATTAAGATTTATGTATTTTCAAAATGCGTCGGCGCCATTTTGAAAATGGCCGTTTACACATTTTCCGCCATTTTTGATAAAATGGCACGAATGGAGCTTTTTTATAAAAAGGTCCATCTAGCCAATCCGCTTGAGAAACAACAGGTAGCATTAATCGTCACGGATCCTAGGACAATGACTCTACTATATATGATTGAAGCTAATTTGCATATTTCACAAAATATTTTCAGAATATTACTCTGAAAATGTGTCCATTGTGTTTGTTAACATTGTAAACATGACTTAGATTTTTTCTCTTTTGAATTCTGTGGCTAAATGCATAATTAAATGTAAATAAAATATGGATTTTTGTTCAGGATTGATACTAATTTGTATAATTATTATGCTGATTAAGTTACAGTTGTTTATCTGGAAATGTGCCTATCATGTTCACTGATGGTAAATACATCTATATTGGCAATATATTTCTTTCAATGAGACGTTTTGGCTGCAAACTTGGATAAAAATAGGAAATTCTTGTACAGGGAAAGCTAATTTGTATATTATGCAAATTAGAACACTTTCACATGCTTGGATTTTTGGAGACTATAGTATGGTGATTAGGAGACCTCACTGATAGTCATGACAATTAAAACAATTCTGTTGCAATAAGTGGTGGGTTGACCCCTTTTTTACGCTAGATTGACTGGACTAAAAAAACACTTAATGATGGCTAGGAGGGCAATGTAAGACAGATTTGTGTTTTTATAAATGGAAACATTAGTAAATGATGTCTTTAAATCACTTGTACCCTGAGATTTGCCTTTCACCCACACATTACTCTCAATGGGGCATGACCCAAAAAGGGGCAGAAGCAAAACCCCGAAGCAGGAACTGTGAACTTTCCGCACTACCGTTGTTTCGGAAATAACAAAATGTGTTCGGGAAGAAGAAACTCGAGCCATACCAAAAATGGTCAATATGCTGAAATGTTTCACCTAAATCACGACTGAACGTTTCGATGATAGCCATCACAGCTGTAATATAAATAACAGGATGTTGATCTAAAAACCAGATACTACTAACGCGAATTCTTACTTTAATTTTGGCAAGATGATGATAAAATTACTTTTATTTTATTTCATTTTCGTTGAAAACCAACAAGGATAAGTCATAAAAGCCGTATAATGACCTCTTTCCAATAGAGTGCATGCAATATAATTATGTTGATGCATTAATGTGAGTTCTGAGTTGACTAGTCTGGCACTAACATTAACCCGTTGCCTCCGAGATTCTGTACTTCCCTATGGAATTAATATATGGCACATCGGGTTTACTCAAGGTCGTGGATTTCGTTCTGAAATCAAATAGTTTGTGTTATTTCCACGATAAGGTGGGGTTTAGATATGATGTCGAATTCTATCCCTTAAAGTGATATCATGTAATGCATTTATAAGCGTTTTGTGCTAATTGTTTGTATTGTGCATTGTTATTAAGTCATGTTATTTGTTATGGCAGTGAACAACGAATTTTAATTTTTATGGACAATAAATAAATTCAGTCCAATCGAATTCAATTTAATTCAGAGTAACCGGGTAACGATTTTTTTAAATTCATATTTGAAAAGCGTTACACAAAAACATATAGCATAAAAATGAGTCATTTGGAAACAGTAAGCTTTAAGGGGGTACACCAACAAACTTCATTATACCAGTGTATTGATTTGAGTTTGTTTACATTTGTTTCTGTTATCCCTAATATTGTTGTTCAAGTTCGAAGCAATGCTATCCACTGGCGTAATTGCCGACTCCTGTAGGATATGTTGGAGAACAGTGTTTGTCATTATAGAAAGCTACACTGGTTAGATTAATGTTACACTTGCAAATTTTATGATATCACCTTAAAAACAGGAATCCGGCATGCTACCCTTGTTTCGGAGATGACATCTTCAAGGAAACAGGAACCTGAACTATACCAAATATAGTCAACAAAACTGAACTTTCAATTTCACAAAGCATATAGCTTTAAAAAGTACTACTCTTATCGACTTTGTGTTCTTGAAAATACAGGCTTCATTAGTAATCCGCGAAACCGCGGATCATCATAGATTTCGTCAGGATTTTTCTTTTTTTATTGATTTTTCTTTATTCTTTACCATAGATTTTTTAAAGATTTTTTTATGACGCCGGACATTTTAAAATCTCTCTTAACTCTCTAGAATAAACGGTGACCCCTACTTTTTATTGCTTATTCTAATAGCCTATGACGCGTAGATAAGATATCAGGCATCACTTTCCATGACAAATTGTTGTGACGTCATCAATGTCGTCACAAAGAAAAATCAAATTTTGCGCATATCTCATGACTGGAGTGGAGTAAGATAACTAAACTTGGTGCGCTGTAACTTTAGGTCAAAGGTCATCACTGGTGCTTATCATATGTGTGCGGGCGTCACGGCGAACACGTACGCGTGGATTTAATTTTTAATCCGTAAATCTGTCACAACTCTCTCAAATTAACAATGAGCCGTACATTTTATTGCTTATTCCGATAGCCTATGATGCGTAGCTAAGATTTCAGGCATAACTGTATACAAAATTGTTGTCACAAAGGAAAATCGTTTTTTGTCCATATCACATGACTAGAGTCAGAAATGATAACCAAACTTCGTACACAGTAAGTTCAGATCAAAGTTTATCACTAGTGCTAATCATCCACGTGTGCTTGAATGCGCGTCACGGTGAACGCCTACGCGCTCGTCGATCATTTAGAATCACGTTTGATACAGTATTTGAGGTCAAAAGGGGCAGTTTCCAGCAGGCAATAATACTTTGTCATAATTTCTTTAAATCTAATGATTGCAGCGAATACGCGGATCACCAATTCGTCTCAGTGACGAATTAAAGTCTATTCATTTTTGTTCTTGTTATTATCATTAAGTAAACAAAAAAGGGAATCATCCAAGCATTCCAAATAGGGTGAACTGACTTTTAGAATATACTTTTCAAGAACAAGGGCATAGTTGGAAACAAAAATACAGTGATGAAATGAACTAAAACTATTAGTGTTAGTTCAGAGAATGTGTATTCAAAACCACTGAAGCGAGAATGATAGAAAGTTTAACAATACCTACAAACTTAATGGGCTTTTCATGAATTGACTCTCAGTAGTACTTTATTTTCGTAATAATATTGCTATCTGTACCCTCCCTACTCAAAAGTATTGCAACATACACTATAACGCATACATTTTGAGTTGAAAGGGTCTTCCTGTAATGATGTCCTAATGAAGTATATTATTGGAAAATAACAATTTATTTGAAAAGAAATCAATGAATATAATTTCTCCCTTCTTCTCCAAGGTGGAGAGATTATCAAATGCAGACGCACCCACGACAGAGGGGCTGGAACATATACAAATTTAACATTTTTTCGCCTCCCTGTAGGGGTGGGGTGTTTATTCATCGTAATTCGATTTCATATTTGCCGTCAAAAGGTTTTGATGGTTTGAAAAAAACTTTCTGCTAACAAAAAATGCCAATATGCTCCTTTGATGCGGTCTCAGAAAGAAGACACCGCGCCACAAAGAGGAAAGCGCCTCCTATCTTCATAAGACAGTGAAATAGGAGAATAAGGCTACTAATTCAAGATGATGGTCTTCTCTCCAAATTATTGTATCCAGTGTACTGAAAAGTCGCATGGCAGTAAATTCTAGGATATTTACAATAGTAAACCGTCTTTAGAATTCAAAAAGAATAAGAAATTATAACGTGAAGAGTGTTGTCTAAAATATGGGGCGTATGTTGCGCGCACAAATTGTCGGCCGAGCGTCACAGAATTGTCGCCGGCGACAATTGTGACGTCGGCGACATTTGTGCCCGCTCAGGGTTTGAACAAATTCGGCCACCAGATAGTGTCTAGTCCTGTAATGTGTCTGTTATGTCTTGCTTGTATGGACTTTGTGTTTGTGTGTTTCTGTGTGTTTGTCCATGTGTTTTCATGTCTGTATGTTTTTGTTTGTTTGGAAGTGTCTGTTTGTGTGTCTGTATGTATCTGTTGTTTGTGTGTTATTTGGCTGTTTGTCTGTATGTATCTGTTGTTTGTGTGTTGTTTGGCTGTGTGTCTGTATGTATCAAATCAGAATGTAACAAATCGGCACAGATTGTCGCCGGCGACAATTTGTGACGTTCTTCCTGATCCTAATTTTTTGCCTCACTGGCGACAATTTGTGCCGTGAAAAAACCCTAGCGGCACAGATTGTCGCCACCCACTAAATATGTGTGTGTGTGTCTGTGTGTTTGTCTTTGCATGAGTCTGAGAGTCTGTCTGTTTGTATGTCTCTCTGAGTGTTTGTGTATGTGTCTGTGTGTTTGTCAGTGTCTGTATGTTTTCGTGTATTCGTAAGTGTCTTTGCATTTGTATTTCTTTGTGTGCGTATGTGTCTGTATGTGTCTACTCTGTATCTGTCTGTTGTGTGTTTGTATGTATGTGTCTGTGTGTCTGTATGTATGTCTGTGTTTTTGTGTGTCTGAATGTGTCTGTCCGTGTGTCTGTATGTGTCTGTGTGTGTCTATGTGTGTCTATGTGTCTGTATGTGTCTAGTCTGTATGTGTCTGTATGTCTGTTGTATGTCTTTGTGTTTGGTGTGTTTCTGTGTGTCTGTCCTTGTGTTTTCATGTCTGTATTTTTTGTTTGTTTGGAAGTCTCTGTTTGTGTGTCTGTATGTATCTGTTGTTTGTGTGTCTGTCTGTATGTATATGTCTGTGGGTCTGCGTGTTTGTGTGTCTAATTATGTGTCTGTGTCTGTGTGTCTGTGTGTCTGTGTGGGTATGTGTCTCTCTTTGTGTGTATGAATGCATCTATGCATACTGCGTGTCCGTGTGTGTATGTTTTATGTCTGTGTGTTTGTCTGTGTGTATGAATGACACAGACATACACAAACACACAGAAACATGAAGCCACACAGACACACACAGAGACCCACAGACTCACACACAGACAAACACACAGAAACATGCACACATACAGACACACAGAGACAAATAGACACATAGGCACACAAAGAGACACATACAATCACCGACACATACAGACACAAAGACACATAGACACATACAAAAAGAACGGATACATACAGACACACAAACAGACAGACACATACAGATACACGAACTGACACATACATACACATACAAGCACACAAACACAAAGGCACACACAAACGAACACACATTCATACAAACAGACACAGAGACTCAAACACAAATACAGACATATATTGATACGCATGTAGACACACAGGGACACACAGACACACATTGTACACACAAACACATACAGACACACAGATACATACACACAGAAACACAATCACAAAGAGACACACAATTAGACATACAATCACACAGACACACATACATACACATACAGATAGACACACTCAGACACACACACAAATAAACAGACACACAGACGCTTACAAACAGAAATATACAGACACACACCCCTTACAAAAATCTCCTGTGGTAATACCACACAGCAGTACCACAAGGAATACAACAGAAAGTACCACAGAAATACCACAGGATATTCCTCGTGTTTTTTTTGGACATATACCACAGGATATTGCCTGTGTTTTTTGGACATATACACAGGATATGTCCGTGGTTTTTGGACAATATACCACAGGGGCTACCACAGAAAGGTACCACAGGAAATACGCACGAGATATTCCTGTGGTTTTTTTGACATATACCAAGGCTACCACAGAAAGTACCACAGGAAAATACCCACAGGAAAATACTCACCAGAATTCACCTGTGTTTTTTTTGGACATAATACCGCACAGGCTGACGCACAGAAAGTACCACAGGAAAATCACGCACAGGATATTCTGTGGGTTTGTTTGGGAGCATTACACAGGACTTACCACACGAACACCACACAAATACCGACACGAATACCACACGTTACAAAAGGCCCCCCACCCCCCGCAAAGAAAATGTGTATGAAACAGCTTCGATTGACCCTTAAGTCCGATTACTATACCGGCTATACCGATCCTATCCACCTAACTCAAGACCTGTACTAATCTTACAGTCTATCATAAACCTAATTCCTAACAAATTTCCTAAGTCCTGTGTAGCTTTGGTTGTGCTTGTTTGTTGGATTTAACGGCGCATGTCAATTGATAGATATTATTCACGCCACTGTGTAGATCAAAGTTGCACGGTTAAATAATATACTGTGTAAAGTAACAGTTGAGGATATTTATGGTTACTATTATTTTCAACTTGTAGCAAACAGGAAGTCCTCTGCGAAGTAAAAGGTTACTTGTAGCCGGGCCAATGGGTTGATCTGTTTTGCTGCACTGTTATAGACCATTATGAAAGTGATTTCAATTTTATTTCATTAAAATTGTACCGAAAAATATACAACACAGGCTAATTATGATTGTTGTAGAGAGGGTTAAATGCCCAAATGACCATATCAATATACATAACAGTATCGAACATCAGCAGTACCACACAAGAATCCTCATACATACACACAGCAATACCACACAGCAGTACCACACAGCAGTACCACACAGCAGTACCACACCAAAATACCACACCAAAATACCACACAGCAGTACCACACAGTAGTACCACACAAGAATACCACACGGCAGTACCACACAGCATTACCACACAGCAATACCACACAGTAATACCACACAGCAGTCACACACAGCAGTACCACACAGCAATACCACACATTGGTATAACACATAATACCACACAGG
>JZLH01S0318642.1:9318-22552 GCA_001188425.1 Eucidaris tribuloides
CCCCCCCCCCTTCAGATCTTGGCCGCATATCTCGCAATCGCCACGAAAATGTGCATGTGCATAAAACATTACATTTGAATTATGTGTATACATAAATGAGTCAAACATAATACCGAGGTTATACTAATTAGTGGTCTCATTGCACCTATTATTTTTTTCTCTTTTGTTTTTGTGTAATTATATAATGATAATGACACACATTTTTGTTTCTCGTTTTCACCTTCTGTCCTCTATATCGCAGGAAACGGCCACTGAGGTTCAACCGTTCAGTATCGACCCTGACTTTGACTACGACAATGTCACATTGACACCCAAATGGGAACAGGGGCAGTGGCCCCCGCTCATCACCTAATAGCAGTGTTGGGTCTAAGACTGAGTCCTAGACCGGCCTTGAGGCCAATATTTGGTGGCCTCAGTCTCGGTCCGAGTCACCTGTACACCTTGACACCTAAATGGGAACAGGGGCAGTGGCCCCCAGTCATCACCTAATAATAGTATTGTGTGCGAGGCCTGCCTAGAGGCCAATATCTAGTGGCCCCGGTCTCGGTCTCAGTCCGAGTCACCTGTACAAACGCTACGGAAAAGTTGTGTTTTGGAGCAGCCTTGGTCTCAGAACCTATGGTCTCACCTAAGTGTGAACGGCGACAGTGGCCCACAGTCATCACCAAATAACAGTGTAGGGTCCGAGGCTGGCCCTGAGGTGAATATTTAGTGGCCCCGGTCCCGGTCTCGGCCTCGGTCCGAGTCACCTGTACACCTTGACACCTAAATGTGAACAGAGGCAGTGGCCATCAGTCATCACCTAATAATAGTGATGCATCCCAGGCTGGCCTCAAGACCAATATCTGTGGCCTCGGCCTCGATCTAGGTCCAATTCACCTGTGCAAACCCTATGGAAAAAGTTGTACAGTGAAAAACCTCGTTATAAACGAGGTTGTCAGCGACCGCGATTTTACCTCGTTGGTAACCGTTACCTCGTTGTAAACATAACATAAATTAACATCACAAATATATAACATGTATGGGCGACTAGGATTTAAAACCCATTCTGTTTACTGCTTTTTCCTATTGTTCTGCACCAAAATAATGAACAGACAGATGATTTTTTTATTTAATAAATATAATATATACTCATCCAATAGTAATAAAGGAAACATATGACCTCGAAAGAAAGCAGCAACCTTTCACGCTCGTATTACTTGCGTTCGAGTTACTGTGTACGTCGAGGCAGGTTTTGTGTGACAGGCAAATGTATCTGCTGCAGTTGTGTGTATTACACACACATCACACACTTGAATTGCAGCATTAAAGTCAGGGGCTTCATGTATTGTGCATGGCTGCGTGCATTGGCAGGCTGAGTGCGATGCGCTCTGAACGATTGGCCAACTTTTTGCGTTGCAAAATTTAGAATTTGGTCAGCGCACCAGTGCGCTTTCATTTCCTCGTTTTTTAACCGGGTGAATTTCTTATGTTTTTTTTGTTAAATTGGGTTTGAGAAAAATACCTCGTTTTAATGCGAAATCTCGCAATAACCGAGTCTCGCTTATAAACGGGCGCTTCTTTTCATTGAACAACACGTTAAATGAAAACGGGACCGAGACAATCACCTCTTTAAAAGCGGATACTCGCTTTATCCGAGCCTCGTATATAACCGGGGTTTCCCTGTAATTTTTGGAGCGGCCTCAGTCTCGGAACCTGTGGTCTCAAATAAACACTGCCTAATGAGATGACAATAACCAGTAACATGTGAGGCTGATGTCTTTTCCACCCACCCCAACCCCAACCCCCACCCCAGCCCTCAATCCCGGAAGGGCAGTGTCTCTTGTGGAATAATGACATTAAAAATCAATTAAAGGCATCATTAAACAACAAAGTTTTTTAACTTCCTTTTGAAAGCATTGATGGTAGAAGGGTTTTCAATGTTGGTAGAAGGGTTTTCAATGTTTCTACAGCGTAGACCAGCATGTGAGAGCGCCCTATTCTCCCACGATTTACTGGATTTAAGAACAGTAAGCAATTTGGAATATTGAAAAAGATAAATATTGAATAGACCTGATCGGTTGGTACTGAATAAAATAAGGATGATTATTACACTAAGGAGCATAGTCTGTGCGTGCAATGAAAAAAGCAGTAAGAGAAGTTTAAAATTGATTTGTTATTTGTGGGCAACCAGTAGTCGTGGACTAATTTCAGGAATAGAGTGATCCTTAATATCTAATACTGATTGGTTGAAAGTCAAGGTGCAGTTTAATTTTCAAGCAGCAATGAAATGCAGCTTGTTTTATGCACAAGAATCCTGATAATAAGAAAAAGTGCTATTTATTTAGTAGTTTCATACAGCGAGTAAATCTTTTCATCGTGGCCTGGTCTTCTTGCAATACTCTGAAAATAGTCAGTTTCTAGACCAAGATATATCACACTCTGCTCTGCATATCAGGATCTTATCCGTGGATATTGGTATATTGTTGCTATAATCTGTTATTTGCCGACTCTACCACTTTTAATGACGGACTATTGCTTTGGGGGAACTTAAATCACCTACATGTACATAAATTTTTGTCAAGTGAAATCTGTTTAAATCATATATAAATTCTGCATTTTTGCATATTCAGACAATTTATGTGTTACGTTACATAAAGGTAAATGACATGATTGGGGGTAGTCCTCAACTTGGGCTGAAACTACTCTAGAGTCAAGTAAACTATGCAAGGATTCTCCTGTGAAAATATTGTAGTCAAACGTTGACTCATTCTAAAATTACTAATGTTAATATCCCTCGTGGCAGGCAAACCTGCTGTGTGGCTCTCTATGGGGTCTATTTTTATCGTGCCCCGATAAAATTAAAATACAAGTATGTTCATGCTTGATTCTCCTTAAGTAAACAAATTAGAGATAAATCCTTCCAGCTGAGAGATCCACTGCAGCTGGTGTATAGTTGGTATATATTTCAACTCATTTGGTTCTTGAGGCATTTTAAAGTGTACCCAATCATGTCACTAACCTTTAACCGGTTGCCTACTAGATTCTGAAAATCCCATAGAGTTAAAACAGGACACATCTGATTTCTGTAGCCAACAGATTGAATTCAAAGTCAGCCTATCACTATCCACATCAGGGAATACTTATTGAAATTCAAAGGTATTGTAATATGCACCTAACCTTCTGATCTTCGAAGTTGAATCAACCAGAATTCTAGTCAATCAATCTAATTAAAATGCAACTATTAGTAAAAAGGTAAAATTTTCCTGATGTGGGATGGGCATACCCACATAAGAAGACTGAGTATTGAATCAATTGGCACCATTGCATAAAGTGGCCAAACAACCCTGTATTTTGATCAGTGAATATATTTATGAAATGTATCACACTTGTAAAGATTTGTACATAGAGAGTTCTACCATTAGTTTTAGAATAAAGTGTATAATGTACATGTACTTGTATATAATTAAACATGGTTCTGAGGTATTTTGTCACTGTCCCCGTACTTATGTACGTGTATGTGTGTGAGTGGGGGTGGGGTGAGGTGTGTGGGGAGGTGTGTGTCTGTCTGTCTGTCTGTCTGTCTGTTCAAACTGTTAAATTTGCTTCTGCTGTTATTTCTTCACCAGTTTTGATTTGGTTTGTTTAATCTGACAAGTTTGGTGGGGGCTTCCAAACATACACAGAATTTTGGAATTCATTATGGTCATTTGATAGCTAGTTTTAAGTTTAGACGTACAGGCAGGAAAATTTGCGTTTGTAAACATTTTTTATCTAAACATACAGAAACACTCATATCACCACACACACACAAAAAAACATCACATCATTCACAAAAACACACAGAAACAAACACAGAAACACTTGCATCACCTCACACACATAAACACACACTAACAAACACATGGAAACACTTGCATGACCTCAAACACAAACACACAGGCACATACAAAGGGCATCAAGCTAAATTATTCGAGTCTATAGACAACTGGGGTATGTTTAGAAAATCTTTATTTCACTCTGCTCGACATATTTTTTTATTCTTATTCACAATCAAAGCAACTCTCCACAGAAATAAGTTCTTGAGGCCCACGAGATATAGATCATTAGCGGATTACAATCAAAATCAAAGCAATTGTGGAAGGCAAAACATGATTTGATTTACATAAAACAAAATCAAAACAATATGTGAGTATTCTAAAGCAGAGCCTAACATTCCCAAGTGATTAAAAATCATACATGTATGTTCTGAATCTAATATGCACCTAATGCTGAGATATATGTTGTGACCAACTCCATAATATGCACTACAGCATACAAACCCTGTATTTAACAACAAAATGATTGTAATACATTTCTAAACTGTCACCACAAAATTAATTAACTTTTTTTCTCAATGCATAAACTTTCACCCAGTAAATACTTTGAAATGTGTTACAATATTCAGTGCAATGTGCCTTCTTACAATGTTTTCCTTACACTGAAAATGCTTTTTTTTTTGGTTTTAACTATCACCCTTGCACAAGCATTCAATAATATGCATGTAACATCAGTGTACAAGCACAGCGTGAACACACACTCCATTCAAATAATCTCCCTTATTGGAAGCAATTCCCCAAAATGAAATAAAATGGCCCCAAAATTCATCTATCTATGTTTGTATTGATGAATTCTACCAGATATCACCAGATATTTTTAGTTTGATTTCAATTCCCCAATATACAGTTAATTGCTCTATAATTCATCTATTATCTACATTTCTATTGATGAATTCTACAAATATTTTTAGTTTGATCTATTTCTTTTTTTTGTATACAAATTTATTTCTTGTTGCATATTTTCCGTGGACCATTAACACCACCTTCATGTACAATATAGATTCTGTGCTCATTCAAATAATACCACACACCACTAACAATCGTTGAACGCTTTGATATACGTACATTGAATCAACTATACAATTTTGAATACATCAGTCATGTTTGGTGCAAATTGTGACACATTAAGCATGGCTTGTGTGAATTTACAAGTGTGTGAAAATAAATTGATACAAAAATACCACAACTGTACATTGGTGCTTGGCATAGTTCTGCTTCAATACTGCTGGTTACTTGAATAGGAAATTGTGTACAATCATCCTGGTATTTTCCTTAGTCCCACACATTAACTTTTGTGTTTTTAGTATGAGTCTGTAACTGTCTGGGACTAAGAGGTTTATGCAATATCCAGACAACATGACACATGGCAGCTTTAATCAACAATTAGCAAGGCAGCTTTGATCATGAATTTGCATGTGAATTAATTTTTAAAATTTAACATTCCAAGACTACATTGAAGAAAAATGTTTGGTAAAAATCAAGCTTATTTATTTCTTCAGTTGTTTTTGAATTGATAAATTTTTATAAACTTGTAAAGTTTGATGAACCAAAATATAATATCTCAATGTAAAATTTCATATTTTGCATTCAACCAGTTGTTGTTTTGGTTTTTCTTGTTGTAAAAGTCTACATACTTTCCCCACATGTGAATTGACTTCTGGATTTTATTTTTGTTTTGAATAAAGCACATGATTTGATAATTTTTTAATTGTTCACCCAAACCAAATCATTTAATTATTCAGTCACTGAAATATAGTGAGAATAATATTACAGAACAATAAAGAATCATTTAATCGTTCATGAGGATAACATTACAAATTGTATGCCATTAGTTTTCAGCACGATTGTAGTTTAACGATCCTACACCCACATGGTTTAAGTAAAAATATACTGTTCAAAAGCCAAAGACAGTATCCCAACCCCAGTGTATAAATACAAATTACATCTGGAAAAATATAAGTGTACCTATATCCAATATTATCCTACGCCCACATAATATCACAAAACACAATAAACACTACTTGTTTTTTGTTTTAATCATATTCAATACAACTTATTTCAAACAGTACCAATTCAAACTTATCTTAATACAAATAACGCCCATAGTACTGTCTCTCTTAGTAAAATCCGTACCTAAAAGCTATGTAATAACAGAAGTGTTTATTTTATACAAATACTTTCTGAATTCAGTTTCAGTTTGACTAGTTACATGTTCTAGATCAGTGAAAGCAACTGCCATACAGTACAATATATACAATCACTATATATAAAGCTACAATGTTTTTGAATACAAACTTGAGAAATACAAGTCCCTGCGAGGCACACTTGCAGTACTGTGATTTCTACGCACTTGAATTGCGATAAATACGAATACTTGCGACAACGAACAATTCGGAACCGAATACAAAGCACGATATTTACATTGATAAACCTTTTTGGACAACACAGGCCACCATACACTACACTCTACATAAATATGTGAATACATATACAATTTGATGTATATTATCTCGAGTGCAAAACACACAAATACAAGCTACAACAAACCTTTGCTTGCTATCTACAGTATGTACAGATACTGGAAGACAGAATTTACAAGAATACATATTTTGCAAGTACTTTTTTTTGTGGCTAGCAAACATGACATTTTTGTGAATTTTTAACTATTTCTTTGCTACCTTTCTGTACACTTAGGACGTAAATTGATGTTCCGTTTTTATTCATGCTGTATAGTACTTCCATGGATACGAACAAATAAGAATACATATTTTGCAAGTACTTTATTTTTGGTGGCCTGCAAACATGACATTTTTTTTGTCAATTTTTAACCATTTCTTATTGACTTTTCTGTACAATTAGGATGTTAAAATTGATGTTCCATTTTATTCATACGTTATAGTACTACCATGAATACAAACAAAATGACTAGAACGTAAAATACATTTCAGTCTATAAAAGAACATGGAACAGATTTTGTCAATAACAACAAACAATGTATTCCTAAATTCTCTGAAAAAGCAATAATGTTCTTGATGTGTTGTAATAATAAAAGATACATTAGTCAAGTTAGCTTCATTTTGGGGGGTTATGCTCTTAGTTGAATGAAATACGCCACATTATAAGGCACAAACTCATGTGATCCAGCAACAACAAAAATCCATCAGGGCACAGGTTGATTTGTCCGTAACTGTCCAAAAAACCCACTACAATCAAACAACTGCATATATTAATCTATTCATGAGGGCAACTTTATTTCAAACGAGCCACAGAGACTGTGAAAATTAAAAGTATTTTTCGTCCTGATATTATAATGAATTATTATCATCATCATCATCATAGAGATTAACAAAAGAAAGTACACTTCGATGATAATTGATGGTAATGAGGATGGTCCATTTCAAAGATGTCAAAATAATGTAATGTTTCATATCATGTAAACATACTCTGTACTTCACAGTTTCATTTTATGATTGAATTTTTTTTTCTTCTTCACTCCACTGCCATTTTTTATTGAAAAAAAACCAAGTAACACCCAAATTTCACACTTGTGGGCAGATCTTCAAATGTAACAGACATAGGAAATAGCCTTGGTTTGTCAGCTGGTTATGAGCTACGACCCAAGAACTTCACCGTGTGTTGGGGAGGGAGGGGGAGGGTGCTGTTTTTTGAGCTTGTAGCTATTTTGATGCTTGGGATAGCAAACTGGAATATGGATTAGTGACACAGCACAGCTACCATACAACTCCATCCAATGAAAGAACATATGGATATGAGCATTGAATGATAAATTTTAAAAATGATTTAACATCCAAGCTATGCCCCAACAATGCACTGTAGCTACGTTGAGATCAACAGCTTTAAATATTTGATATTAACATTTGGTAGAAACATCATTTTTACAAAGGCTACCCTAACCAAAATCTGTGCTTCAATAATTTTATTCACTAAATCGAACTGTGCATATATTTATAAACAAAAACATAAACACAAGATCATTGTTTTCTCATTCTAGATTCATGGCATGCAGAATGCATGAAAATTTCCAAACTGTAAAAAATAAAATTGCCAGATTACTGTACTTGGCACTGCCATGTCCTGCATATAATTTTGCCCATAGCAAAAATCAACAAGTATATCTTTTCCCCAGTCATCAAATAAATTTTCTTCTACTTCTGGGTTTGCTAAACTTAACTCATTTGTAGCCATAATTTTTGATGAGGGGGTACCTGAGCTTTTTTGGAAGGAGGGGGGAGGCACAGTAATGATTATTAAAACACAGTAGTTGAAAAACACTGTGCAGCATGAAATAGCATCAAAAAGACATCTCGTCCCATTATTCATTTTATCTTATAATTTATTTGCTGATGGGAGTTGAACAGGGTAAATTTCAGGCTGTGAGGGTCACTTGTGAATTCTGCAAATAATTTCATCCAGATATATCTACATTTGGTGAATAGAAAAGTAAACAAATGAGTACATGAACATTGTATAATGAGATATGCTTATGAAAGGCCCCTAGTTTACAGTTAACATTTTTATTCTTTTCTCTCTCTCAAGGTTTCAGCGAATCTGCTGCATTTGAAATCCTGTGTTTAAAAGTGCATGATTGTGATTTGCAGGAGGATTCAACCCCCATTGCATAGCGCAAGCATTGCCATTCATCACACAAGTGGTATTACTCTCTTACAAACCGCTTTACCGACATATTCAAACTGCAAACCATTGTAACACAGGTTATTCCCAACACCGACAGTTTGCCCGAGGCTTGTCTGACAGAGCAACAATTATTATAATGAATGCAAATAAATAATCGGTCTTAATTCATTCTTGAGCACAACAAACATCCGGCAAGTCATTAACACATACTATCGATCAAAAGGCCAGGTCAGAACAATGTGATTTTGAACTTAATGTTTATGAAATACCATGGCACTCCAATATTTGGTATCTTTGGTATAAGGCACATAAAGACCAACAAAGTCTTAAAACCGACGAGGTCATTTGATTGGTTATTAGAAATTGCTTCCCTGTATCATTTAATCATTTACTTATTTTCTTGTATTATTATTCATATTATTTTACATTTATTAGTATCAGGTTTCATTATCAATGTGAAATGAAATGAACGTAACCATGACCCCACTGTTTCCCAAATACTGTATACGCCATATAGTTTGCGAGTCTAATTTGTAACAAATCAGAACTTTTTTCGACACTTTTGCAATTGGTTAACTACACAATCAAAAACAGCAAGGAACAGAGGAATCAGTATAAAACTAGTAGCATCACACACCTTGCATGTGCACTCTGTAAGCAAATAGCATTCATGCATTGGGATCAGAGATAAAATAATATATTTCTTTGTAGATTGCTAATTTTGCAAGTAGCACTCAACTCCCAAAATTCACGACAGTACAACTCTCATAAAGCATATGGCATATACAGTAAATGTAAAAAAAAATGATGAAATGATAACACCGATGAATGAAAATCCATGTGACACCTGAACACACCCATCCATTAGATGTACCAAACACACCAAATTATCTTGCAGCATGGGACGATTTTTTTTTTTCCGAGTCTGGCAAGTCAGACGGGCGAATCGACCAATGTTTGTTTAGCGTTTTTCGGGTGAGTTTGCCAAAGATGATATGTTAGAAGACAACGAGCGGTGAGGACATCCCTCGTGATGTTAGCACTTAGCATGATGTTAGGCAACTGCGTTCAACTGAGCTGTGAATTAAAAATGAGGTACAGATACACGTTAAAGACGAACATTTATTACAAGCATTGCCTTACGATGTTTCAAGTTTTGTCTGAGCTTCATCAAACTCCACGAAAGATAAAATGACAAATTACTGTTTATATGATTAATTATATTAGCAATTTGATATTGAAAGGGGTATTATTTGGGGGCAAGAAATACACATATGAGACATTAAAAACATCCTTAACCATGTTTCCAGTTTAATCTGAGCTTCACAAAATTTCATGCTGTAAATATCTCTGATAAGGTCTAAAAGTAAAGCCCTGAAAAATTGTACTTTGTAACAATCTTTAAAAAAATCCTCTTTTCAGTCCCACGGAAGAATTCAGAATTTTACTTAAATAACATTTTAAAACACAGGAATTTGACTTTTGAGAAGACCAAACGCTTGAAGTTCTCCTTTAACCCATTGGGGACGAAGAACAAGATATCTTGGGATGGGGTCTATGGAGAATGAATGTTTATATTGAAATCAAATCCTCCCTAATGGGTTAACGTAAGTCATACCAAATTTAACAGTTTTTCTGATTTTTTTAATTTCTTCTTTTCAGTCTTACAAAAGAATTCTGAATTTTACTTTACATATATTATGTAAATCACAACAATTTGATAATTTCACCAAAAAACTTTAACTCTTAACCCTTTGCATGCAAATGTTGCATCTTTTTACAATCGTACATTTAAATTGAACAATCATGACATTTTTTCTCCTTCACCTTTGTATGGGAGACACTAACATGTAGCTTTTGTGCTTAAGTAACATCTACGAAAAATTACCATTTTCAATACCACACTTACGAGAGCAAATTTCAAAGAAAATATGAAAAGAACAATTGTTGTTATCATCCCCTTAAAATAAATTGAGCGTGTAAAGAGTTAATGTGCCACGGAAATTACAGCTCTATGGACTTTGTATGTATTGTGTGGTGCAAATTTATTTGTAGCCTCAGCATGTTAAAAAAATTTAAGCGTTTCACACACGAGCCTCATCCGACCCCCACTCATCCCTGACATCGTAAAGCCTGCTATCGTGATATTCATCATCATAGTAGTTGTCTTCGTAATCATAACTACTGGTACTCCCTTTGCTGTACTGTCTTTGATAACGGTTATCCCTACGATAACTAGGATCGCGATAACCGCCATTCTGTTGGCGATGACGATTGACGTCGTCATGGTGATAGGACTCGTTTGTACCTGCTAGGATCTTGGTCTGTTGGGACACTTCCTGGGCCAGGGCTCGTCTCTGGACCAAGACTCCTTCTCGGATTTCCTTCTCCCTCTCAACTCGTTCCTTCATGTCGGACGCGGGCTGACCCCGACCGTTCCAGTTGGGTATGCTGGAGAGGGAAGAATGGATGGTGGAATATAGATGATCAAAAAAAAGCTCTCATGACCCACTTGGTGGCCCTTTTGAAAAGGGGGAAAAAAGTTACATCACAGAGACATTATCTCTTCCTTTTCTTCTAATTCCTCCCCTCTTTTAAATCTCTTTACCCTTCATCCCCTCTACTATATTGTAGCCAGATGATATCATCTGTTATTCCCCCATTTTGAATATTACTTTATTCTCTACCCATAATCAACATCCAATGATACCTTCCTTTATTTCTCCATCTTGTTTTCTACCTCACTCTTCACCCCTTCCCACTAACCTCCACACCCTCCATCACCCTTCCAGGATGGGTCTTCCCCCATCAACATTCACACTCTACCTTGATCCCCCACATTGCTCCTTCCTCTGCCCTATCAATCTCCCTATCCTTCAGGTACCCCACCGCCACCAACACGTAAACCCTTCCTTTATCCCTCAAATTGTTCTTTACCCCTCCCCACCAACATCATTCACCCTCCTCCATCGACACTTCCTTCACCTCCCATCTTATTCTTTACCCCTCCCCAATAACCTCCACACCCTTAATTTACCCCTCCCCTATAACATTTAAACCCTTCCTTTACCATGTTCTTTACCCCTTCCCCACAACCTACTCCCCGATAATTTACCCCTCCCCCGTCAACTTTCGCAAACTTCCTTTATTCCCTATTTTTTTTTTCAATTCCCTCCCTACCTTTAATTTACCTCTCTCCCATTCACACTCACTTCCTTCTTATATTCCCGTCTTGTTCCTTCCCTTTCCCCACAAACTCCTTACCAGTCATTCACTCCTCCTCATCAACATTCACCCAGCCTTTTTCTCCTAGTAAGTACTTAAGCCCCTCCCCACAAACACTCATCACTCACACCTCTCCCATCTCCCATCAATACTCACAGTTTCTTTACCTTCCATTTTGCTTGTTTTTTACCCCTCTCCCATTACACTACCTACCATTTATTCACCCCTCCCCCATTAACATTTACACCTTTCCTTTATCTGAATCTTGTTCATTACCCCCTCCCCACCAACCTCTACACCCATCAATCACCCTTACCCCATAAACATCCACATCCTTCTTTATCCCCCACCTTGTTCTTTACCCCTTCCCCATCAATCTCCCTACCCTTCAGCTACCCCACCCTACTAACCTTTACACCCTTCCTTTATCCCCCACCATATTTTTTACCCCTCCCTACTACAGTCCACATCTTCCACTCACCCTCCACTCACCCTCCACTCCCCCTCCCTTTACCCCATTACCCCCGCCCCTACCACACACACCCCTCCCCAATGTCTTACATCTCTCTGGGATGCCACTCCTGCATACTCTGTGACGATATTATCTTCGCCATCTTTTTGGCTTTTTCATCTCTCCTCTCGCGATCTTCCTGTGACTCCCTTTCCAAATCACTGTCTTCATCTACGGCGGGATTGTAGCGCTCTGGGATGCGAATCTTCGCTGGCATCCCCGAGCTGTAGGAAGCAGAAAAGAAAGACGCGGAATGATTCAACTCTGACGAGGCGATAGCCATGATGTGTCTCAACAGTCCTATTTGCACACAATCATTCTACTAAATTAATTCTGATTATTACTAAATACCATGATTTAATTATTTGTGCGATTGGAGTATCTGTCCATTACATACTGTCTAAGAAAGCTTGCACTTACTCATTCTTTGCCTGATCCATTCTAAACGTTAACATTTGTGCTCACCTCACTTGACCTTTGACCTAGTATGACCTTTGACCCCAATAGAACATTGATGTCCCTATACGGCATCTATCATCCAAGTTTGGTTTTAAATGGGCTCATGGTTAGAAAGTTACAAACCCAAGTAGAAACTTGGAAGTAAATTTGAACATTTGACCTCATTCAACCTTCGACCAACTTACATGACATTTAACTGCAGATAACACTGAGATCCCTGTAAGTCATCTACCATTCAAGTTTGGTTACAAACAAGTAAATGGTCACACAGTTATTTGAGTTTCATGTGCGTGACGAATGGAGGGACGACTCACAAACAGACGCCGTTACAGATTCCTTAGCCTCGCTCCACGTCGGTGGCTCGACAAAAACTTTTTCATCTCCTATTCAGTTTTGACATTCACTCTTAATTGAAGTGAAAGTTGTTCCTTTCATTTATTGTTTTTGCATCCCTTATATAACAAAATTTTGATATTACAAAGAAATCTTCTTGGTCCCGAGTTTGTAACTAGAGAAGTTCGACTGC
>JZLH01S0318642.1:39688-49753 GCA_001188425.1 Eucidaris tribuloides
TTAGGGTTAAGAAAGAGTGAAATGATTTAATCTTGTAAAAATAATCAGGCAACAATACGAAGACATGAAATTCCTTATTGCTGGTATAATTGTATCATTCAGAAACCAAGGTTAAACATGGGCATTATAAATAAATGCATGAATACTTAAATAAACATATAAATAAATAAATAAATGAACAAACAAAGAAATAAGATAAAATTAATAAATAGAAAAATAAATAAATAAGCAAAGAAATAAAATAAAGAAATACACCAATAAAATAAAATAAAATATCAATGAAATATATCTAAAAATTAATGAAATCCAGTTAATAAACAGAAAATAAGTAAAGACAAAAGCAAATAAGTAAATAAATAAATAAATAGATAAATGAATAGATAACTAAACTATGACAATAAGTTAAGAATAGATATATGAAATAAAATAAACAATCAATTAAATAAACAGATCAATTAAATATAAAAATAATAAATAAAGATAAACAAATGAATAAATTAATTAATTAATTTTCAAAAATTAATAAATCAAGAAGTACTCACACTATAGAACTCTTGTGCTATCATGCGGTTATCACCCCCGCCATAGAGGCTCCCCATCCTGACCAGGTTGTCCACCAGATTGATGAGGGGGGCACTGATGTCCAGTTCTCGGGCTACCTCCTCCCGTTCCTGGACCACTTCATTGTAGTACTGTCGCTCTTCTTCCAGGTCCAGGGTCTGGCGAAGCTGAGGGTCACTGCGTCTATGGAGGGAACAACCATACATATAAAAGATAATACTTATACTACATGCTTGCAGGATAAAATCAGTTTGACAAAATCTGTCAGGAAATTTGTGACAAATTATCACTTCCAAATCTTATGGTATATGTTGGATAATAGGAGCATATTGTATCATTAATAGATTGTGCATGCTGTTCCCACTACACACACACAAATCTGTGATAAAATCTTAAACTTCCAGGAAAAAATTCAAGGTAAATCTACCAGTCATATGAGTGATTTAGAGAGGGCTGTCCCTCTGATATATGAAAAGGAAAAAATAAATTGTCTTACTGTCATATGGTTGATATCATTGGCACATTTAATGGGCAATTTGTGGTGCAAAGGAGTTGTGCACAGTGGTAGATCCGGGAGATTGCAAGCTCCGGCTCATGGTTGGGTCATACCAAAGACCATTATAACAAGAGCCCCAGGGGGCACGAAGCTCACCTGAGGTCTCGCAAACTCTCTATGGTGCCCATAGAAAAAACATCAGTTACATATAGTTTTGGCCCTTGGAACCTGATATCTAGGCACCAATGTAGCCAAATGAACCAGTTGGAAAACTTTGCATCACCTTGCCATATGGCTGATTTTGCCAAGTTAAATTCTAACATTGTTTTTATAAAAACAAGGCACACCCTAGTATCTTAACATTTGACATACTTACGTGACCTTGACCCTAATTTAACATTGAGGTCACTATACATCTACCATTCAAGTTAGTCACAAATGGGCCAATACCAACCAAAGAAGAAACTTGCAGGTATATCCTATCATTTGACTTCATTTGACCTTTGACCTATATATGTGACCTTTGACCCAAAATAACATTGAGGTCTCTGTTACGCATCTACCACCCAAGTTTGGTTACAAATGGGCTTGTGGTTAGAAAGTTACCTAGTTTGGGCCCTTATGAGCCCTGCCCCCTGGGTCCCCCAGGGGGGCCTGGTGTACCATTCCAAGAACACTCAATCCCCTCCCCCTGAGGATCATTCCCACCCAGTTTGGTTTAAATCCATTGCATTGAATGTGAATTATTCCCATAGGGCCCTACTCCCAAACTTTTGCCCCCCTTCGGGGCCAAATAGGGCCACCCTTGGCATTATCATGATGAATATTAATTCAGCACATATAGAGGTATCTACACACAAAGTGGCTTATCTAAACTATTTCTGGATCTAGAGAAGAAGATGTTTGAAAACTACCTACTTTTGGCCCTCTTTAGGCCCTGCCCCTGGGCCCCTAGGGGGGCCAGGTGTACTATTTGAGGACCCTTGAATCCCCACCCCCTAAAGATCATTCCTGCCAAGTTTGGGCCAAATCCAATCATGCATTTTGAAGAAGAAGCTGAAAATGTGTAAAAGTTTACGCACGACACACGACGGACGAAAAGCGATCGCAATAGTTCACTTGACTCTTTGGCTCAGGTGAGCTAAAAATGGTACCTACTGCCTCTAGCCTGGTGCTCAGATATCTATATGGTGTAGGGAGTTAAATGTATCGGACTACCAGAGGACTAACCCCCCACTGTAGTCAAACTGTCTTATGCAGCGATATTGCCTAGGATTACTGAAACGGTGATAGGCACTGCCTGATGTTCCATTATAGGAGCGGTAAGGGTTTAACTTAACTTGTGGAGCAAAAATATTAAAAGTTCAAACAATTTACCTTGAACGAAACTTGGAAGGGGTTGCTGGTGAACTGCCGGGATCTTGGAGCAAGGCCAGTTCATTGTCTATCATGTCCAGCCATTCCTGAAGATTGGCCTTGTCTCGACGGAGTTGGATCAGAAATAAAACAAGTTCCTCGTGCTGGGAAACAAAGACAAACAACAAACAGAAACATATCAGGGAAGGTTCTTTGTGCCCAATAGACGAATAAAGAATAAAGTGAGTTCCTCATGTTGGGAAACAAAGTCAAACAAACGAGGCGATAGCCATGATGTTTCTCACCCTATTACATTTAACATTTGACCTCATTTGACATTCCTCCTACATGTGTGACCTTTGACTACAAATTGTACTATCCCTAATTCTAAACACTATTTTCATATACCTTTTTTCGATCAGATCAAATTTGAGCAAAAACAGTTTGGTGTGCAAATCAAGACAACAACCATAAAGGATTAAAAACTTTCACCGAAACTCCCCTCCCGCCACCCCCCCAAAAAAAATGAACATGTGAATGAAGCACAAAGAGTACAGAAGTGTGACGTCATTCTGGTTCAGATATATGTGTGGACAGTGGCTGAACCCAGTGCAGCGCGTTACACCTGGTTATTATCACCAATAGGAGAGTTGTAGTAGCACTGATTTATGATTTGATTATTGTCCTCAGATATTTCTGACCTGATCACTTTGGCTCTCTATTCAAGGTGAGAAACTTTAACCAATACAAAAAACAAACATAAAAGAACATTAATACTTACCGATTTTCCCAAGAGATCTCCAGCCGCTATGCTGAGCCTTAACCTGATTCCAGTCGAGAGATCAACAAATTGCTGCGTCTTCTGCTGCCACATTCTTAGACGACCAGTTTTTTGACCGGCCTGAAATGAAACAGATTAATTTAAAGTTTTTCTATGTGTATAACAACAGTTGGACATGAAATTTATGCACCTGAATTACAATATTACTACCTGAATCTCACAATTACAAGCTGAACTCTACAATCACACAGGCTGAAACTGACAGTGGTGATGGCGAGAAAAAGGAAGAGGAAGAAGAGCAGAAGCAAGAGGAGGAGGAAGAGAGGGATGAGGAAGTGAGGGAAGCGGAAGAAAGGAAGAAGAAAACAAAGAAGAGGGGGAAGTAGAGGAGGAAAGGGAAGAAAGGGAAGGAGGAAGAGGAAAGTGAAGAGGAAAACAAGGAGAAAGTGGAAGAACAGAAGAGAAGGCTTCCACAATGTCAAAGACACAATTTAACAATGACCACAGTTTAAAAAATCTGAGCTACATAATCCTCCACGCTCCAAGTGTCTTTGGTAAGGTCTAAAAATGAAGCCCCGCTAAAAATGTACATCAAAGTGATCATTTAGTGCTTTAAATGAGTGAAAATCTAGGAGTATCCAGTGTGACCTTCTCCTGACTTTTGTCCATTTCCTCCCATAGACTACTGCAATATAGGTCTAGTCTACTTTATACTCCATTCGAGAAGTACGTCAGGGGTGATGTTTATTCATGCATACCATGCCAGTGGCAGCATAACTTTCCACACTTTTGTATTCTAGGATGTTTATTTGTCCGCTTAAAAGCACTACTACGCAGCTCAGATATCAAAGTTTGACCTTTTTAACCCGTTGGCTACGAGAACCGGATGTGGCCTGTGTTAACTCTATGGGATTTTCAGAATCTCGGAGGCAACGGGTTAAACTGAAGCTCTGCAATGTTAAATTGTGTCTTTAAACCATACTTCACCTGTCGTGCTGCTAGAGGCTGTAATGGAGGCACGTCATCCTCTCTCTCCAGCTCCTGTCGTTTCAGCGTGTCACTTCTGCTCACTGGCTGAGAGCTTGAGCTTGACCCCCGAGACTGTCGACTTGGAGCAATGTCAGTAGTATCTGCAACACAAACCAGTGTTGAAATTACTTTTTATTTTTAGGGAGCCATTTTGAAAAAATCACCAGAGCCATTTTTCCATTTTACCACAGCCATTTTCAGTTTTCCAGAGCCATTCTTTTTTTTCCGGAATTCAGGTAATCATCATGGTTTTGCATCGCAGTTTGCCTTGCTGGTTTAATAACAAATTCATGTATCCTTGTATCATGTACTAACTATAATCAGGGGTGTGGGAGTAAGATTGGAAAAAAATATCTGAAAAAATCTGAAATAAAAAGTGTGCGCGAAGTGCAAAGTTCCAATAGGCCGGGGCCCTGGAAGCTATAAGGTTCTAGATGCTCTCTGGTGCAATCTAGGCTTATTTTGGAAACCATTTCTTTCAATTTAAAATGGTTGGTTTGGGGGATATTTATATATATACATGTATATATATCATAACCAAAAAATGTTGGAAAATGAAAAATGAAAACAAACGTGGTTTCAATGTCTACTTCATTTCCCCAAAATTTGCTCAAAATATTATTTGTATCTTATTCTTATTCAAAATAATTTCTTTTCCTGAATTTGTTGGGAGTACGCACTGCTTCTAGCGCGGCCAAGACTGCCCCGACTTTCCGCTGATTTCGCGTCTTTAGACGGGAGCGATTTTCATGTTGGGAGTCGCTCGGTACTTGGCAGTTTTTGGCAGTTACGAGAGCGATCTCAGAGCAGACGAGAGCGAAATCGCTTGTCGCTCCCGTGTATTTTCAACGCTGAAACAAACAACAAATATTGTTAACACCATATTTTATCATCAACTGTTTTCAAACCAGCTATGAACTAAATGTCATTCCAGTACAGAAGAGAGTATTGAAAATAACAGAACACTTGATTTTTAACAAAACCTCTTCACAAATCATCATACTGACAATTAACTAACACAGAAATCTATATGTAAGCAAGTTACTTTATAACACTTCAAGCTCAAAAACATCAAAAAGATATTATAAATATAAGAGCACATTCGGGGGGGGGGGGGGGTGAATAAGGCTCACTTTGTTAGTTAAAGTAAAGGGAATTTCACATGAAATACACACCAAGAAAATACAAACTGGGGGAATTTTTGCGAAACTGCAAGGTTACCTTTAATTACAAGTTTTAGGACCTTATTTCAAGGAGTTGTAGTCAAGAACAGACTACCTCTTGAATGATGTTCATCTCTTGGGACAAACAGCTTTATCTTGGGACCTACAAACTCCGAGTTATTGGGACTTATAGTCTTCAGACCTATGCTCTCAATCTTTAAATCTATGATCTCAGTGTTAAGACCTATGGTTTCGCTCCATGGACTTATGGTCTTGGAGCCTACATTCTCTGGATATAGTCTTAGTCATGGGACTCATGGTGCTTGGACCTATGGTCTGAGTCTTTGGACCCACAGTCTCTGTCTTTAGACCACTGGTCTTACTCTTTAGACCTAAGGTCTTGGGACCCATAATTTTTATCTTAGGGTCTTGGTACCTACAGATCTAGTTTTAGTCTTGGAACTTCTAGTCTTTGGACCTATGGTTTCAATTCTTATACCTACAGGGCAGAGGCAAATGATTTACAGATTGGGATATTTAATAATTAAAATTTAAAATGGACATATATGAAACCATTATGACATACCCATACTACGTTCACGACTTTGCGTTCTCTCCATACTACGCTCACGACCCTGCGATCTCTCCATACTACGCTCACGACCCTGCCTTCTCTCCATGCTACGTTCACGACCCGGCACTCTCTCCGGCCTGTTCGTGTCCCTTGACATCGTGCTAGCCCTAGAGGGCGTCCTACTACTCTGCGAGGGCACTCTATCATGTCTAGGGGGTCCCCTACCATGCTGGGACGGCGGCCTACCATGCTCAGAAGGCACTCGTTCGTGGTGTGGGGGTGCCCTATCATGCATGGGCGACCCCCGTTCATGCATAGATGACTCCCTACCCCTGTGAGTGGGTCTCTGTCGGTGAGGCTCCGCGGGCCGGGGGGCGGACTGCTGGAGTCGCTCTGTACTGACGCGAAGGACTGGGACTTCCTCCATCGGCGCTAGACCTCGCTGTTGACTTGGCTCAGAGATCGATCTGTAAAGGGAAACGATAAAGGCGGGGTTTTATAGTCTCGCATCAAGCCTGCATGCATGGAGCTAACTTACATTACTTATCTATCTTTTACCTATACTATCAATTGATCTATTTATCTTATACAGGTATATATATCTCTCCATATATATATCTCTACATATACTTATATATATTTAATTTTGTATTTATTTATTTATTTATTTATCTATTCATCCTATCTATTAATCCATTAATTTGGTATGTATCTATCTGTTTACCTATCTACATACCTCTATCAATATATTCATTTATCTATAATTCTGTCTATTAGTTTATTCAAGCTATTTATTCATCTATTTAGTATATTTCTATATATTTACCTATCTACATGTATCTATCAATATAACCATGTATCTCTTATCTCCTTATCAATCTGTGTATCCATCTACATAAATACAGAACTTTCACGAATCGTCGGTTGTCGAGTAGAAGGGCCCTAGCATATGATCCCATTAGAAGGGCCTTAACAGTAAATTTTCTCTAGTTTGAAAAATATTGCCTAATTTGATATTTGCATGCAACAGACTGGCATAAGAATCTAAAAATATCATACTACTTTGATTTCATGTGAAAGGAACCCATGGTTTTCAAGTTAGAGACTATTTAGTGTTAAGGTCCTTCTGCCGGGAACATACCCTAGAGCCCTTCTGCCGGACAACAGACAATATGTCTTCATCAGATTACCCACAATGCAATTCTTATACACACCTCTCACTGGCAGTTGACCTCCGACTATCAGACCTCCTGGTGTTGGTAGGTCTCCTATCTGACCTTTGACCTTCTGACCTTACACCCCTGGGTTCTCCCTGCTTCATGTCAGGTCGGCGTTCTTGTGTAGGATGTCGAGGGGCATCTTGGATGTTGGGACTCTGTACATAGGTCCTTTGGTCTGGCGATTGCTGGAGAAAAAATAAAATAAACATAATAACGTTTCTAGAAATTTGAACAATTCAATTATTTGTCTGAATTTGCCTTAACATATATTAACCCTTAGCATGCCAAAGAGTCTCCTGTGCACATTCGTACAATTAAATTGAACAATCGTAATAATTATGTTTTTCCTTCACTTTTGCACAGGAGACACTAAAAAAATAACTAGTTGGCTAAAAGTAAGGTCTGTAAAAAATAACTATTTTCATTACCACAACATTTTTTGCCCAACTGGCCTACTTCACCCACGTGAAAAACTACCACTCCAATTTACTGTACGTTTAGTATAAAGGTGAATGAGAGGTCACGTTCTACACTTACTACATAAGGCCTTTCAGCTAACGATGAATCCCTTGATGGTTTGGCCCACTCCTCCCCCTCCTCCTCCATCTCATCCCGCCCGGTCGGGTGTCCCGGGTAACCATTACCATGGTAACGATCGGGCGGCCGCGAACTCGGCGGCTGCACGAACCTCGATTCCGGGTGACCCTCGTAGGAAGTCTCACGTGACAGGGGGATGCCCTGCTGGTTGAGTCGCTTGCGCTCTTTTATCTCAGAGATATCCACGTAGTTGTAGCCTGAAGGGGGCTCCCGTGCCCGATCTGATTGGGTTTGAATGAACAATAAATGCAGATGCAAACATAAGCAATGGCTGGGAAGCAAAACTTATGTTTCACTCTTAACGTGCCAAGGTCGCAGATCTGCACCAAATAATACACATGAAGTCCATAGTGGTTTGAATCCTCTGGCACGTTAGGAGTTAGCAATGAACATTGAAATTGTTGGTACTAGTATATCAGGAAATGACAACTTTCTTCCAAGAAAAGTGCTATCAAATATTATTTGAAGGTAATGCACTAACATTGTGGAGCTTCAATTTTAAAAAGAAATTGTCAAATTGTGCTTGAATGGACAAACAAACATTCTAGAATACAAAATTTAGGAAGGCTATGCTGCCACTGGTAAGATATGTCTGTATAAACATCACATGTGACTTATGCATATGTGCACTTTAAATTATAACACAGCAGTGTATGGGGGAAAATAGACATAGCAAAACTGGGTATTCATAGATTATCACTCTTTGAAAACACTAAATAATTGTTTTGAAGTGCAATTTTGTTCAGGGCTTTGACCGTATTAGAGAAAGTTACGGCATGGAGGAATATGTAGCTCAGATCATTTAACCCTATATTGACTGGGGGGGGGGGCAATTTGACCCCCCCTCGACGAATTTCGCGACCATGCCGCCGCGCAAAATTTTTTGATCACGTCGCTCACTGACTTTTTAGTTTCAAGTCTTGCGCATCTTTTGACACCATTTTCGTGAAAATCGGACGTACCGTTACGACGCTGAGCGACTTTTTATACATGCATGTCAACCCAAAAATCGCTCAAAAACGTGATTTCGTGTACAAAATCAATGGAAATTGTTGTTTTCAGCCAAAAATCATAAATGTATGATTATTTTTGCTTTTACGGGTTGAATTGAATTAATTTTATGCTGTTTATAATTGAAAAAGTGTCCCCAACAAATTTCATTGAAAACCAATAGAAAACAAAACATCAAAAAAACAAAGATATACATAAGAAATTCACAAAACAATAAAATACATTAGAAATTAATTCCAATTCAGCAAATTTTTTTGTAGATAATTGTGAGAAATGTCAGAATGAATATTTTCACCAAAAATTAGTATTCTACTAGCTATTGTAAGAGAATTATAGGCGAAAACATAATTCATGCACTTATTGCATAATTAATTACTTAAAAAGGCATATTGACGCCCCCCCCCCCCGCCCAGCTAAAAACCTGGTCTGAATAGCCCAGTTAAATAGGGTTAAAATTGTGATCATTGTCAAATTATGAGTTTGGTGGAAAATCACCAAGTTTTCGTAGTAGGTTAACCAGTTTTGGAAATTACCAAAATAATACAAGCACTACACTCACCATCCACAAAACTCCTATCCCGAGACGAGGAGCTATGAATGCTGGGAGATCCGGGGGGCGACCGATGGCCCGGCATTCCAGGACGTCTATCCTCCTGGCTGGAAGATCTTGAAGCATTGTCATGGTGGCTGCGGGGCTGTGAACCTTCCCATGATTCCCTGGGTGAATGTTCTCGATAGGACCTAACGATAAGACATGCAAAAAAATGGTGAACAAAATGCTTCAGTCCACATACTTTGAAAATTCATAAAACCATGTATTTCAATTTTGGGGGGGCAGGTGAAATTGTTTTATTTATCATGTTGTAGGTAGGAAGCCATATTTTGTTTGGTCCAAATCTTATAAATCAATCACAGAAATAGAGCCAGAGTCATCTGGTAAAACTAGAGAAGTTCGACTGCGCGCAGTCGAATTGGGTATGCTCCGCCCAGTGCACCACTATGTACGAGCTAACTACCTAATTGTATCAAGAGTTAGCACTTCCTAACGAAGTATAGTTTGGCAAAAAGTTCCATTGACCTTGACCCTTGACCCTGACCATCTGACTACCTGTGACTCTACAAAAATATTTTGTCTTTGGTTTTGAATCTACCACCAATTACTCACATGACCCTCCTAACTGAAGTACAAGCCGAAATGAGATTTTGGACAAAGGTCATTAACCTTTGACGCCTTGACGCTTTTGACCCCTGTGACTACTAAAATATTATGTCTTTGT
>JZLH01S0318642.1:54957-70400 GCA_001188425.1 Eucidaris tribuloides
GGATTGAATACGTAGTTTTGGTGAAAATCTGGACATTTTAACTGCAAGATTTACAGTGACCTGACGTGCACGGGCCGTTCCAAAATTGTCCGATCAGCCGTTAGCCGAAGGTCGCGCGGAGTTTAGCCGTTTAACCAATCAGTGTGCTTCGCTGGTCATGCTAACGTACACATAACCGCGATTCACAATTTGAGCAAAACTTAAACTCACGGAAAGAACAATATTCTGGTAACATATCGTTTTTATTTTTTCTCATAAAACAACAAATTCATGACGTATGGATCTCAAACTTTCAACACACCATTTGTAAGTACTAAACTGCCGTTTGGTATTGATAATGAAGTAAAGTAATGGACTTGCAAATCCCAAACCCAATCTTTAAAGGCAGCATGAGTAAAAACAAGATGGATTTCAATCCCAAATCGTCCCTGGGGTAACAAAACCTCGTATCTCAAAAATGTTAAATATTTTGGAGAGCCAAAAACATGGCTGCCTTAACACAGTAACAAATGGGATAGCCATCATTTTACCTGGTGACAGTGGCTCTATATGTGAGACTTGAAATATCAGATTTGGATAAAACACAATCTGACTTGGTAGCTTCATTTTCACCAAATATTGAGCTACAAGGTTTTGTTACCCCAATATTGCATACACTAAATATTTTGCAATGGTTTTAGTTTTTGCAAATTTCGTGAAGCATAAAACAGCCTTGAAAATGTTCACTTTCCAATATACTCATACAAAGTGAAGGAAAATACAATAAGATTGCACAAATAAATTCTCGCAATACCCCTCCTTGAAGCAAAATCGTGAAAACATATAATGTGAAATATATGGCGTATGCAGTATCTCAAAATCCAATATCAATTTCACCATCCATCCCGACTCTCCAGCCAGCAAATTACTGCCCATGACAGCGCAGCACATTAAATTTTATTTATCTCATAGGCATACCTGATGTAACTTGTGACCTTTGAGCTTGAAGTCCACAAATTTATTTACATTCACAAGGCAATACATCATTTCTTGGTTACACAAGGCAAATTCCTGACAGAGTCTTCCTTGTGCCATGCAATTCCCCTTACAGGATTCAAAGTATGATACTTTGATCAATGAATGAAATGTAGCCATTTATTTCACGAGTTTGCTAGGCTGTTTAGTTCCGTGACTAAAAAAGTTAAGGGCATATCATGTAACAATGTTTCCTATTTAAAAAAATCTGAGCTACATGATCCCCCATGCTACTGGTGTCTTTGATATGGTTTAGATGTAAAACTAAAGCCCTGACAAAACGGAGTGAAAATGCATCATGTAAGTGCTTAAAAAAAAATCACACTTCATATCAGATAAAAATTGAGATGCAGGTTGAAACCCGACTGAATCAGCACTCAGTTCTGCAGTAGCAATGGCATGTCGCCACATTGAGTTCTGTAGCAAATTGTCAAACAACCAAAGTGTTTGTGTTGTTTCAACTACTCTTCCTCCGTATATATGACATTTTAAAACGCATCTGTCACAAAGTTTGAAAGCAGGTGATATCAAAATGAATGTTGTCTGCAACGAATCAACCAAAACTGTGTATCCCTTTAAACACATAAACTACCTGTAGGTCACAGATCAGCAGCAAATCTTAACTATTTTCAATGTGCTCACGTGTTAAATAGTGTCTTCCATAAAAATAAAACAAACAAACAAAACCTACTTACCCTTTAAATAAAACAGACAGAAGTCAGAGAATACACACCATCGCTTTCCCATACCCCTCAGACCGGCCGCTTCCTCTGTGAAGCCACCTACCTTGGAGACCCCGGCATCCCCCCCGCTCACTCCGCGAGCCCGCGTTCTAGGGATGTGCGCTTCTGAAGCTCGGCTCTCGACCAATGTTGGGCCTGCGGACCCTCTGGGTACGGCATGTGGAAACTGGGCGCTTCGGTGAAGCATATCTGAGGGAAGAAAAGTTTGATTTGAGTATTATATCATAATTAAGATTGTTACCCGAATTTGTCTTACATTGTTTAATATTTTCATTTTTCAGCACGGAACCAATATTTGTAAGAAGCAGTACCGCCCACGCACCAAAACCAGGGCCCCTTCTATGACATGATATCACATGTAGGTCAAGTGCCAACATGACTCAATAGTAGTCCATAGTATAATTACCATTTCAAATCCGTTAGTCCGGAACTAAGTTTTATGGGGTGGCAGGATTCACCTCGCCACTCAACAGAAAATACACCTCACCCCCTCCCTCACTTTACTCTATTCGGTGCATCCTCCTCCTAACCCAACCCCTACCTCCTCCACCACTGCTTCTTTCAAGTCTCTCGTCCGCCCTCTTCCCCTCTGACCAGCCACCAAGACTCAAGCGCACTCTCGAAAACAGTGATCAACATCCCGCCTCACACCACTGTCCATACCAACTACTCGCGTGTCCCCTCGCCACCTGATCCACCTCTCTTCAAAACCCAACATCCTGCATCAAAACTTCAGTCCTTCGCTTCCTGTCCACAGACTTTCATCACACCACACATCGCTCTCGACCATTGCTCCTCTCAGTCCTCTCAGAATCCCCATCTCCATTGGCACTTCAAACACCCGAACGTTCAAATTAACAATCAATTTAAACTCTATATAAGAGGGCCCTGATACAAAATTCACGACCAATGACCAACCATCCTAGACAACCAAGAACACAACAACAAGACGCAACACCTGACATCATCAATTTACCAATACGCCCCAGGAAAGGAATTCAGAGAGTCTAATTGCAATGAGGACTAAACTAAAACCAAGAATCAAAACGCATGACTACACAATCAAGATCCAAACACTGATCCTAACTTGACCAAATATCCAAAACAGGGATCAGACAGGTAGGCAAATAACATTTATTTGGGGCTACTTTTAAGCTCCAGTTTAGTGATTTTAGTATGTTAGAGCATTGAACTATTTAGGGGCTATTGTTAATTTTTGGGGCTAAATTCGCCCGTCGCCCAGTGTAATTCCTAACGATCAAGAGAGACCAAACCAGGATCCAAGACGCGAAGACCAAAGATCAAGACCCAGGTCTATGCAATCCAAGACCAAACTATCTGGCTATCCAGAATTTAGAATGACCCATCCTGTATGAGAGGGAGACTACTATCTCATACAACTGCTTACCTTAGAACTAATGTCCGACTGAACCACACAACATGTATCTCTGTATCGACTAAGAGCAAGTGGGTTACGTATGGTAAAAGAAAGCGCCAGAGTGAGTGATTCGGAGGTAGAATATCATGTCAGCTAACCAAGACTCAGACAAGAACTGCTCTTATTTGATCCAAATATCCAAAAAAAAACAGGATCTGAATTCTCATTGAAACAAAGACCAAAGACCAGTCGCCAGACAAACAACAATGATTGTTACATTAAGGGTAATAAGTCACACCTGACTACCTCAAACCACCTCAATACATTATACATTGTCCAAACAACTGCAGCTTCTATCTGTCTCAAGAGCACCTAAAGTAAACTGCTGAAATTCCAGATTCTGTCCCGCAAAGCAGAGGGCCACGGACTCCTCGAACAGTTTGGCGATTATTCTCTGAAAATAATGCAACGCATTAACACTCAAAGTCGTCTTACAGTGTACGCGTATATGTCCAAACACTCAAAGGAAATACATGATCACAAACCCACAACTCATACTAACACCGCAGCAAGAAAAACAGTTTGGACTCCAGGGCGTATCTCTCGAAAGTCCTTATCATTAAAGTCCTTGAAATTCATATTCGCTTAATTATTGTCTTAACTCGAGCACGCCGACTTAAGTGTATCTCAAAAGTCTAACTTAGCATCCCCACTAAATTAGCTCTTAATCCTAAGCCCACCTTAGAGACTAAATGAATAAAGCTAAATATTGCAGTATTTACATAGATTGAAAAGACAGTTGTAATAGCATTTTCATTTACCGAAATGGCGGACGAGCAAGACACGGAAGACGACCGGTGACAGCGAACCAATATTTCTACAATGAACAACGATGACAGAATGAATGAAAGATACCGTTTCAACAAGCCGTATGCAATGCGCATCAACAAAGACATATTACCAGCAACTCCTGCTACGAACAAGGATTCCCGCCATACCACGACCGTCACGAAGTTGTGCACTCTCAATTCTTGCAAGTGGAATTTCACTCTCGGATGGCGATACAATTCGTATCTCGCAACCATGCCGTGAGCAAGATGCCATCGCGCAGTAAAGCGACGACCTCTCACAAGGTGGGGCATACATAAGATTGCCGCCGCAAGAGAAGACCTTAATCTACAAAAGCGATCGCTCTATCGCAAGTCTGGCTTCCCGTGTCGTGGGCTCATCGCCACGACCCACATAAAAATTGCCAGCTCCTCATGAGAAGAAGATCATTTTTCAGTAGAAAACTATCATCGATCATGTTCAGGTGAGATAAATATTTATATATATAGTAATATACCCTCGGCCATACGTACTCCAATTGATCAATCCAGATCACCTATTTATAAGAAAAATAGCATTCCACCAAGTAAAAATGTAAGAGAAAATAAAAATAATGAATGATATGGTGAATTAAGACCAATTATGATAACTGAATTATGTTTGAACAAGAAATATTAGCGAAAACAAGAAACAGTTACATGTATTGTACATGACTACTCTCTAATAGATGTCTGATCCGAACCAACATCCACCACCTAAGCTGCGTGGCCTGTATATCGCACACGCCAGAACACTTTTAAGCAGAGAGTTTGCTGGACAGATGCAACCCATAGACGACACTTCTGAGACAGCGGTAATTCCAAGTGAACGCGTTGGCCATACACCGTTTCGAAGACACGAACGGGTCAGATAGAATACAACATCAGCACACAAGACAACCACGCAGGCAGTAGAAAGAATGGCAACCTGAAACACGGTCTGCACAACGCCACCATAAGACCACAACACACTAACACACACAACCCCCTAAAAAAAAAAACATTACACATCAACACGGTACATACACAAAACTCACACAACAATACCTGCAGACAAACAAGACACACAAACTCACATACACACAAACGACACCAAACGCAAAACCTGCCACATAAATAGAACACTCACAAAAACTTGACATAACATAACCTCATACACAACACACACAAACACCACACATATTCACCTAATACATCACATAAACACGTCTCCACTCAGAACACACAATAATCACACTTGCAAACCCATATCACACAAAACCTTGCACACACGCACACTAACCCATCAGACATATTGCCACTTATTTCCATATTTCCATTATTATACAGCTACCATCCCCACCACCGCACACCCAGCCAAAAAAAGAAAAGAAATGTTGTTTTAGATGACAAAATAAAAACAACTTGTTACTTTAAATTGAGTCGAAAAATAGTGAACATAATAAGGATGCATTGTACATCACTTACTATCCACAACACAGATCACTGTCTTCATAGATTACGGTACAGCCAATGAGAGCATGCAGGATCATCACAGCATCGCGATCCTCCACAATGGCTAAGATAATGGGAATGCCGCTACCACAAGACGCAAATGAAGGCCCACCCAACAACCCAACCAATCTTGTTGATATACAATAGAGGAGAAAGTCATTCTCACAGCTTACAGCTTGTGACAGCATATTTCCTGAAGTCATAGTGTAGCCTTCTTAGTTTAACTTATGTGTGGCCTGTGTTTGTCTCGCTTTGTGTTCTGGTTTGTTGTTGTTGTTGTTGTGTGTTGTTTTTTTTGGGGGGAGGGTTGTGTTCCTGCAAGTAAACACACGATAGAACATCACGGCACTCAAAACTGCATTTTCCAAGCTCCTGTAAAGCCAATCAATCATACACTACGAGTAAAGACACTATAGGCCAACTTCAACTCAGTGTAAAGGAGGAAATACGCCTTAATTATTCAGAATAATGATCAGCATTCAATATGTTGAAATATGCGTGTGATGTTCTTATAACAAGTGTTAACCAGAGCGCCAGTGTTAAGATTACATAGGAACACATCACGTGTATGGACTTTCAAAATGGACCTCAACGTATTCCATTGAAAAGAAACTCTTGAAGTAACCTCTTTAAAAATAATACCCCTTTGCAATATTAGAAGATTTTTGAACCCTTCGATGCTACAACGAGTACATCTCGACGTGACAAACGTTTTACTCCGTTGTTCACATCACATGGTACATCTGTTAAAGGCACTGCCCCCCCACTCAGCCGAATGTTTACAAATCACATAGTTATCACACCACCCTTTGGCACAAGTTCTTCCCCCTCTCCATTTCCGCAATCTGCAATTTAACTTTTTTATTTTAGTTGCAGAGCTGGTTGTAGCTCGAGATTGCATTCCAACTCCTCTTATCGTTGGCACTAGCATGTATACTGCATCAACTGAGGTGTACTGGCTGTTTGAAGTTCGTCGGTTGGTGACCATGACCCTACTGTTGGATTCGTGCTGGTCGAAGATAAAAAGACAAAGACATATTAAATTATTGAATATATATTTAATATGACTATTTATAACTGTATTTATAACTTATAAATTAAATAACAAGAAATGCGTCATAAAACAGTGATTTATTTGAATGTCAAAATGTCTAATTTCTTCATAGAATAACAAAAGACAGAAGTATCTTATTTATTTTATTTTTTAAACTGAGAAATCAAATCGGTATTTCATCTATTGGCTTCTAAAACAAATCAAGATGATCCTCAGAACATCCACACACACCATCTCTCACGCCTATTGACATATCCCCAGTTTCGTTTGAGAATGAGACATTTACTTGCTCCCAGGTCAGATTTTAACTTAATCAGAGCTGGATTTTTGATCATGCTATACTGGGGGTGTTCCCCCCCCCCCCAGATATCTCGGCCTGGCCGATGCGCGCGATGGTCATATGCACTCAAATACAATACAACCACTTTACAATTAATTGATATTAAACGTTTGATCTCAATGATCACGACTAGCTAATGTGTTACTCTGATGAAAATTATTCACCAGTAATACTTAGCAGTAATAATATTACTCGGAAATGCAAAAGCATCAAAAGCAAAGAATCAGTCACCTCTCAGACTTTAATGGAAGAAAAAAATAGCAATATTGACAGACAAACACCAAGTATGCCAACAGCCTACAAAAATACAATTTCAAGTACATAAGACAAGTGATCTAAAGTGATAAGCTAAAATTATGGACTCAATTAAAATAAAATAGACAAATTTTTGATATCTTAACTACGTAAAGTGTTCATAAGGGGCAAATAAACACCCAGAATAAAAAACAAAAAGTTTGAAAGTTACACTGCCAATCGCAAGTTATACATAAATAAACAATTAAACTCGGCGAGTTTTAAATACTAGGTTACACACATAAGCCTATGGAGAAAATGGGCAGGTGAATCCGAATCACTTACATTTCACTTTTTTAAAGCACCTTAAATAATCAATTTAATAAGATACATGTTCAGGGTTCATATGTAAGGAACTTATCAAAAGACAAGGAGCAGGAATCATGTAGCTCAATTTTTTTTTAAATGTGTTAATTTGAGGCCAATACCTTAAAAACAGCAAGCCTTGTGATTTCCATCCCAATACAGATAGTTTAAGTGTTAGAAGAAAGCCCCCATCCCACCCACACTAAAAAATATGCGTTCCTGTCCATCCACACACTACATGTAGCAACAAGCCTACTAATTGTGTTACTCATACACACATCTGGAATGTACACAATATCACATGCTATAAGCCTCCAAAAACCTGAGTAAACTATAATCATTAATGCAGCCAATTACATTGCAAAGCTCATCTTTATGAAAAAGTCCTTGGGACCCATGATATTTGTTATTTAATGAAATTCTTAATTCAAGAGTCGAACAAAACAATCAAACAAAGAAACCAGATATGTGACCAGAATTAACTTCTTTATGATGATTTTGTTATATCAATTTTTTTAGAAGAAAGTGGCAACTCAATAAAAAACTTAGGACAAGTTTAACTAAAAATGTGTCAACTTACCATACATCCATGCGATCTACTCCACCATCCAATCCCTACACTGTTGGGAAATTCACCCGATCATGTTCAACAGATGTTCGTCTATGTCATCAGTCTCGAAGAGGGGGCCGGCCACCTGAGGGTAACAATGTAACAAGAAAAACAACCCGCATATGTTAATAAGTATCATAATGCTATCAAAACAAGTTATCATTGTTTTTTAACACAATTAAGCAATGGCTGGTCAGCTTACGTCACCAGTTTGGAGAGGATGTCACAATCTGTTGACAAGAAAACAAATAATGCAAAGAACAGTGTACGAACATATCAAATACAGAAATAAAAGCTGTTTGATTAAACTGAATTAAATTTGATTCTACTACAATTAGAACTGACGTAAGATCAAATTGTGCAGTTCTCACTGGAGTGACAGCTTAAATTGTCAATCAGAATTTCATTGCATCCTAGAAATAATAACGTTATACAAATCATGTAATATTACATTCGTATTAAATGTTATACAAATTTCAGCAATAAAATAATGCATGAGTACAGAGCTAATCAGCATCAATAGCATGGCGTATCTAGCGAAGACAACGGGGCACAACTCCAGCACAACCACTTTGTTTTTGGGGGGGGCGCAAAAAGCAAAAATATATAAGGCAAGAAACAGTGGGAAAAGGCAAATAAATCATATGCATCGCACAATTTAAGAAATACGTTAATTGACTTGATAAATGCCCCACGGGTGCAAAACAGTTCAACTTCATTCTGAATAAAAAAAATCGGCCAAAAAATTAAAAAAATAATCTACCAAATGTAAAAAAGGGAGCATGGAATGAGTTAGTCGCGGGTCAGAACCTTTCCATGGTATATACAGTGGCACTCGTTATATGCAGGACCTAAAAACATGACACTTATTTGTATTCAGGTTCCACATAATCAGTCAAAAAACAAAGAAATATAAAGATTGGGACTGCCAAAACGCCTGTATAACAGGATTTTGTATATCCGAGCCTTTAATCGAGTTCCACTGTATTTTAATTAGCATTGTATTGCACAGCAGAAAACGTGAATCTGTACTGCTCACCACATCACGCTAAGCCCACGCCCCACCGCACTTGGGACACCCCAGGAAGGTAGCTTTGCCTTGAATCAGACTCACGTACGACAGTCATCTTGCCAAAAATACATTCCATGTTCGAAAAATTTACTGAAATATCTAAAATAAATCACATGAACTCTTAAGCCCATGATAAAATGGTAAAAAAAGGTGTCTATTTAGATCTCTAGCTATGAACATTACTGACGAGAATAACGTTCAGTCTGCACGACCGTAGCTTAGAAACAAGAAAAGTAAAGATATTTTTTTGAAAATTGTTACTTTACACAGGCGACATGAATCACATTCGCCCAAGAGGAGAAATACAACAAAGGAAAAGTGGACACTATTGCCAATTAAACCCTACTGTAGCAACTATTCTATGGTGCTTGCACCTCATACTCCATATCCCTACATACGGCCCAGCAACATTCTCTCTACCGACTAACGTTATCTATAGGCTGCAGGGCCACCGACCAGTCGACTCAACTCAGCGCAGCCCCACCGTAAACATGCGGAATGACAACTTGCACTCGCCGCGCTCGGCTCGGTCCGGAAAACAACAACAAACATTTCGAACAGAGGTTGTCATAGACATAAAATCTGCTTAAAATCGTCCAATTGACTGAATTGTAATCGAAACAATAACTTCCACCCACAGATAGCATAACAACACGTACTAATTTAGAGTGCCAAACCGTCGAACGACACCTAGGACGTTATAAACTTCTTGCTTGACGCTGTCCACAACCCGATCAGCTGAAAACACAGCAATATCGATATCGAGCAGTATCATACTCATCGCATGCCTAGGGTCATCGGAGTCAAATAAAGGCACAAGCATACGGAGCTTATCTGCGGGAAACCCAAATAAAAAACGAATAAATGAATCAAATTGCTTCACACAGGAAAACAAATAAATAAATAAAAAATCTTACCGCTCCCGCAGTCTTTGCTCTATTCTTAGCGCCACCTGCGGCTTTCAATTTTGCCATTATTTCTGCAGCTCCGGTACCTCCTCTTCACATTGGGATTTTTGCAATTCATCTCGCGCAATCTCCGCCCAAGTGAGTTTTCTCCGAGAGGTTACACGATGCTAAAACCCGGACAGGATTCCCCTTTTGTATTCTCTATCAAAAATGATTTCGCCTCTGAGAAATTGCTTTCTCCTTTTTCGCTGGTTCCGCCATTCTACTCTAACTTCAAACTACCACAAAGATTAATTAACACTAAACTCCTATAGGAAATCTCATCGCACAAAAATGGATTTTCTTGGGTCGCGACAATAATTAATTGTTCTTAAAAATTACGCGCGACTACGTCATCAGCTTAGCGTAGCGGGTCATAGTTCTTCTCGAGAATACCACCTCTAAAACACACCCGCTCAAGAAGCAGGGACCTTAGACACATTTTCATATTTAGTACCCAATTAAGAATTCGAAAAAACTCGCCCCAGGTCCTCTAAAAAGATGGGACTCAAGTCCTGACCCAATTCAAACCAGTCCAACGCCAACCACATACTGGGTACAGTACGTCAAACACCAGTAGCCAAAAACCACCAAGAACAGGGGCTGATAAAGAACGCGATTTGCATCATTTATTCACAAAAGACCAATAAAATCACTACCTTTACAAGTTGTAGACTTATCCTGCAAATATCCAAAGACCAGTGTCTCGTATTTATTCCTCAATTCTGTTGATTACCTCTAAATGAAGCGCTAAAAATCACCTCAGGTGCAAGAGCAATAAGAGACATACATGTACAGTACTGTACACAGGCTTTATATGAGTTAGCTATCTCATATAAAAAATGTCTCTATTCTTTTGTACGAAAAGAATGTCAATTGCTGATAGTGAGCTACATGTATTTAGATATACAGAATATAGGTGTAATCTTATTACCAACATGTACAAAGATTACAACTTATTTGCTTATTGACTTTTAATGTGGGGAACGTTTTATGTATTTTGCTGATAACAAGTCTAATGTCTAAACTGACTGATGGCAAAAACTTGATGGGAATTTTTTTTCAATATTGGATACAAAATTCAGCTGTGCTGGAAATGTATTTATTATGACAGATTAAAGTTCATTTGAAATGCTTACATGTAGTATGTGTCACATGTAGATTAAAAAAAAACACCTTTTAACACATTATCACTGACTGATCTTTGCATGCAAGACAATGATTTGTTTGATCAGGCAGATATTGATCTAATGATCTACAATAACCTTTTTTAAATCAATTTTATCGATCAGATGCAAAGGCATTTCTTGAACATACATGTAGTTACACTAATTATGAAGTTTGCTAGCTGATTAGGTTTGCTAACAATGATGTCATTCCAAGAGGGCACTTCAAGCCAACTTGCAAAAATCAACAATGCAGGGCCAAATTTTTATATTTAAATTTCACTTACCCATCTTAAATCAAGAGAAAAAAAGAGCAAAGAATGTTTATGAATGTTTGGGTCATACTGCCCTACACATCTGTAAAACAACACAAACTAAAGTTTTGATACCTTATGATTGGTGGGGGAGTGGTTTGTATGAATATCTGGACCTGGACTTTTATACCCCATTTATACTGGGAGTTACCCCACTTCAGGTCCAGACCTGAAGCGGGGTAACTCCCAGTATAAATGGTCGAAAAATATTTAGCCCGAGCTAAGCTCAGTATAAAACAAATCTTGATTTTAGCTCGGACTAAATTCAGTGACACACGAAGTGTACATACGTATTGCTAAAAAAAATTGTTGCGCTCACGGGAAGCGCAGCTGAGGGGGTGATAGGTTACCATGACAACTACTGCGGTCTCGCAAGCAACATGGGTGACAGAGAATTGCAGTATAAAATGACCTATCCCGAGCTAAATTTACCCCGCTTCAGAAGCGGGCTAAAGTTGTGCGCATTATAAAAAGGGTATAAAAACTGTGAAAACTTTCCCAACCATTCCACTTTTCTCATTTTGATATGACTCTGTGATTCTGTGATACCATTTCTCAAGTTGGAATTACAACATTTGAATTAATATCCAATGTAAAATACGATTCATTTTGACATTTTCCTCGGGGGAGTTGTCCTCCAGGGGAATTGTCTTGAAGGGAAGCGCATTCATCAGATCGGGGTGAGTTGTCCTCCTGGGGAGCCATCCTATGGGGGAGTTGTCCATGGGGGGGGGGGGTGGTGTGGTCCTCTAGGTGTCATCAGAGGAGTTGTCCTCAGGGGCAGTGGTCCTCCAAGGGAGTTTTCAAGGAGGAAGTCGTCCCAGGGAAGTTGTCCTCCAGGGGATCGAGTTGTCTAAGGGAATCGCATTCATCGAGGTGAGTTGTCCTCCCATGGAGCCATCCTGTGGGGGAGTTGTCCATGGGGGGGTGGTGTGGTCCTCCAGGTGTCATCAGAGGAGTTGTCCTCAGGGGCAGTGGTCCTCCAACAGGGTTCCCAGCATTTCAAGAAAACTAAATTCCCTGATTTTTCCCTGATTTTTCCCTGATAAATTCTCAAACTTCCATGATAATTATTTCAACTCATTTCCAGTTTCACCATAGCCAGTCATCCAATGGATGTTGTTTTGATATGCAACAAAATATAACAGAGTCTGACTGACTACTTTCGATTTTTTGGCCAATCAAAATTCCCTGACTTTTCCCTGATTTGAGGTATTTTTATCAAATTCCCTGACTTTTCCCTGACTGGACAAAAAGTAAAATAATTTTCCCTGATTCCCTGATGGGCTGGGAACCCTGTCCAAGGAATTTTTCAGGAGGAAGTCGTCCGACGGAAGTTGTCCTCTAGGGGAGTTGTCACTGTAAGCCAGACTGTGAATCTGTTGTGAAAATGTTGTTGTTATTGTTTAAATGGAATCACCCATTTGATAAATGGGGTTGACGGGTTAACTTACAGCTGAGGGTCTTCCAGTCCGTCTGTCTCCATCTCGGTTCTGCCTGTTACTGGGTGATGGTAGGAAGTGGTTTCATCATAGTGACTGCAAGAAAGAAAGAGAAATGAGAAAGTCAAGAAATGGTTATCTCGTGTTTCACAGGCACGAAGACTTACATGTATCCCCATAAGGGACAATAGTACAAAACATTTCAAGGGGAAAGGAAACCCAGACATGTGTCTGAATTCAGAGAATACGGAACAATGAAAGATGGAAAATAGTGAAAGTTTGACCAAATCTGGTTGAAGGGTTCAAGAGTTATTAATGATTGTTCAAAGTTTATTTAATCCTTGTTATGGAGGACTCTTAAATTGGTATCTCTACCCAGCTTTTAAATGAAAGTTTGGAGAACTTACTATTGGATTTGGATTTGTACACAATTTTTTTACAATTTTGCAGTTTTCTGCAGTGTCAGTTGAGAAAGTAACTACATTCTTTCCAAAAAATATGTAAAATCATTTTTACTAGGGCGTAATTTCACAAGCAAGAGCAAATTAAAGGTAAATGATATGATTGGGGGTAGTCCTCAACTTGGGCTAAAACTACTCTAGAATCAAGTAAACCATGCAAGGATTCTCCTGTGAAAGTCTTGGAGTCAAACGTTGACTCATTCTATAACAACCAATGTCAATATCCATTGTGGCAGGCAAACCTACTGCGTGGCTCTCTGTGGGGCCTTATTTTTATCATACCCGGATATCAATTAGTGTTCATGCTTGATTCTCCTTCAGTAAACAAATTAGAGACAAATCCTTCTACCTGGTATAACCACTCCTGCTGGTGCATACATGTAGATGGTATAAATTTCAACTCATTTGGTTCTTGAGGCATTTTCAAGTGTTCCCAATCATGTCACTGACCTTTAAATATTTGATTTTTCCAAAAAAAAAATGAGAATACATGAAAATTTATGTATAAAACCAATGGGGAGTTCGATCTCCACACTTTCATCTACACGTAAAAAGCTGTACTGATAGAGTTGCCAATGTAAGAATCCTCCACAACAAGGATTAAATAAACTTTGAACAATCATAACTCTTGAACCGTTCAATAAAATTTGTTCACACTTTCACTTCCTTTAAGTTCTTGTATTGTTCTGTATTCTCTGAATGCATGAAGACACCTGGGTTTCATTCCACCTTATTCAAACTTCGTGGGCTAAAATGCCTTCACCAGTCACCACCAATGTATCATTTTCATTAAAGCACGTTAATAAAGCATCTCATGATCTGGCAGACTCTTTAGTGTAACAGAGCAGTCGGGGGGAAATTTGTACTGTAAAACTACAGTAGTGACAGCAGTCACTCATAGATTTTCACTTTAATTTTCACACTAAATAATTGCTTTGAAGTACAATTTCTTTCAGGGATTCATTTAAAATCCTTATTAAAGATACTATACATGTATGTTCCATGACAAAATAGATGCAGCTTACATTTTTTTTTAATACTCATCATAGACTTTTGATAAAACACTAAATTAAAATAATTGCTTCAAACTACAATTCTGTTATTACAAAGAAATACACAGCAAATAAATTTGTTTTTGTTGTTTAAAATAGATTACTGGAAACATTTTAAATCATGCCATTAATCTCGGGATGGATTAAAATTCATCAATGAATTTGTCTTAGTTTTCTGGAGTAATTAGGCATATGATACCAGAAAGAAAACAATGTTGAGTCAATTCACAGGATGGGGCCATATAATGACACTTGTGTTACTACACTTGATGTACATAACACGTCTGTTATTCTACGAGATGTAACACAAAATGCTTATACCAGCTAGCGCAGCACTCTCCTTACTAGTGCAGTATGGAGTTATCCTGTGACACATCGTCAAAATAGTTTGAATACCACCAGGAAATGATTTACTTAATCGGCTTCCAAGACAGAGAAGGAGAAGGATGTGGCAAGCTGGTCACTGCTACCATGGCTGCTCCTATACTCTTCTACCTCCACGATTATTGGTCATGATTTTTGATCTCGGCATAATGGGGTTATTCTAGCTTCCAGTTCCTGACATTTAGATTAACCCACCTTATATTGATAAGGAAACTACTATCTTCAGTCAAATGCTTCGACTATAAGACTAGTGTCTTGATTTAAAATTTTCCACAGGGTGAGTACACTCTGGAGGTAGAAAAAGTCAGAGAGTGAGTGTACTCTGGAGGTAGAAAAAGTCAGAGAGTGAGTGTACTCTGGAGGTAGAAAAAGTCAGAGAGTGAGTGTACACTGGAGGTAGAAAAAGTCAGAGAGTGAGTGTACTCTGGAGGTAGAAAAAGTCAGAGAGTGAGTGTACTCTGGAGGTAGAAAAAGTCAGAGAGTGAGTGTACTCTGGAGGTAGAAAA
>JZLH01S0318720.1:14089-30868 GCA_001188425.1 Eucidaris tribuloides
GTGAACGACCAATTTATTAGTACTTTCCCGATCAAAATATTTACGGATACGTCTGAGATTATATAGAAGATAATATGTTGACTTACATACATTTGTAACGTGTGTTTCCATGTTCAAATTTGTATCGAAGTATACGCCTAAATTTCTAGCAGTATCCGATGGTTTCACCTCACAGAGTCCTATTCTTACACCCTCAATGCGAATTTTAGAAATCTGTTGTGAAGTGCCGATGATCAAAAATTCACTCTTGCTATCATTCAGTTTAAGCTTATTATTTAGCATCCAACTACGAATAAAATTAATAAAATCGCACATACACACACATGATTACCTGCATTACACTGCAACTAGACATAATAGTTATACCATGTAAATGTGTATACTTGGCTTTGTTATATAAAACTGCCGATTGAAGAAACTAACTTTGTAACTATATATAACTATATACATTGTCATTACTACAGTAATATGATATACGGTATAATATGTAATACATCTTACTGTATCTTACAAAATAATTGATTAAATGAGTTTTTTACCGAATTGGGCCTTGTTGCAAACACCAAACTGCAAAACCAAACTCCTTGGTTTAACAGAGCAAAACTTATTGCTTGTAGCACAGCATGTTACTTAACAGCATTCTGGCTCTCTTGTGTAAAAAGCTAACATTATATGTGGGGGTATATACTATACATGTACGTGCACTTGAAGAGCAAACAGTGGACAGGGGGATTAAGGACCATAAAACAGGGGTCTCTATTCATAAGTGTGTGCCTTGGCCAGCAACCTTAAACAACAGTCTCATTCAGTGGTTCATTTACACAACTCAGCTAGACTTGAAACCAAGTTTTTCTTTAATTTACGTTTGACTCATTACCAGGATTTTCATTACACTTGTAACATACTAAATGAATGAACCTCACTACAGTTGGCTGTAGTGACAACTGTCCTCACACATTCCGAACCAGGTTGACGTCATCACTCCTGCTCTCTGTACCTTTTTTTATAGTGTATAACTAAATGAAAGAGTGTTGAAACTTAACAACACATTTAGTACTGGATGAACCATGGATGAACCGCTGTCCATTAGCACAGACAGCGTTTGGTGAATTTGTTGGGAACGACAAACGACATTGTTTTTACAAATACACAATAATGGTTTTGCATTTATAAGGGCTTGATGCGTTGTAGCCTTTTTTATAAGTAACAGTTCGTTCCGTATGTCTTGATTAATGCCAGACTTATGTGTACATATATGCATACGGTACATGCATACATAAAATATACATACACACATACATACATACATACATACATACATACATACATACGGTTATCTGCATGTGTAATACTTGTAATAGCATAATGTTGTGTATTTACTTAAATGTAATGCTTTTATTCAATTCATTTTTGCGCACCTTTCTTTATTTCGCAATTCTACGGTGAAAATAAATCGACACTGCACAAAAATAGATAAAGTACTGATACTGTTTTTTATCCAACAAGATATTGTACAGATTGGTCGTAATTAGGGTATGGAGCTACAAAAGAAAATCTGCGATGACTATTATGTATTTTCAATTGTTTTTGCAGTCATCTGTGACCTCAGAGTGAGACAAAATATGGTGGAATACAAAATATGACACTTATCGTTAGTGGCATATCGTGATTAAATCTTATTTGGTAAGCCATTCTTGGAAAATTTGAGGCTGCGTCTTTGCGAGGACAGGTGCTACAATGTAAAACGCCATAAATGTCCAATTATTCAAATCTAAACAATGATGTATTTTGACACAATTTGTTATATGTATAAAAGTATATCAAAGATTGATATCTATTTCAAGTCATATTTTACACAGAAAACATAATTTTTATTACGGTAAGACTTTGGTACATTATTTTTGTTCCGTACATACTGACATTGAAATAGGACCTGTCCTTTTTTAGATAGATAAACAAGAAAATATGGCTGAATTTAATATTTCATGAAGTACTCTTAGTTTATGTTTACAAGATTTCATCCTTAAAGGTCTGTCATGGAGATTGCAAGGATGTAATATACCAACCACATGCACACACACTCGCTACCATACACAAACAAACAAAAAAGTGTGCTGCAAAAAGGAGTATGTATGTATGATTGTTTCTGTGTGTCTGTGTGTGTGGGGGGCGGGTGGGTGGGTGTGTTTGTGTGTTTCCGTGTGTGTGTGTGTGTTGTGTTGTGTGTGTGTGTGTGTGTGTGTGTGTGTGTGTGTGTGTGTGTGTGTGTGTGTGTGTGTGTGTATTTCTTATCATGAAGGACACATCTCAATCATATTGACATTATATATCGAGTAGAAAGATTATTCTGAAGGATGCTTTCAATGAATATGATAAGAATGGTTATCAGAACGCTTTTTAAAGGCAGACTATTTTTCTTACTCAGTTGTATAGAATTGGCAAACTATTATAAATTTACTCCTATATAATTATTTTCCTCCATTTCATAATGATAAGTGGTCGGGATATGTCTTTCAAAAGTAATAGAGACGGAATAAAATATTAGAAATGGAAATATTAGAAATGAAGTCAACAAAAGATGAAATTCTTTAGAAAACGAAATCGGAGCGTCTTAGTAATAGTAAGTAAATGATTGAATTGATGTTTTCGGCGCCAATTATACGGAAATGAATGAAGGGAACAGCAATCATATTTTTGTAACTTCTTCGGTCTAATAGGACTGCGAGTATTATGGAGGTGAAAGGAACTGAACTTCAACTGATTTCTGTAACACCGAGAATAATACTAGATTTTCTATAGATTGTCAAACAATAGCAGTGGCATTATTAATATACTTCTATACCGTAATGTCGACATTCGCAAATCTGAAAGCATTCAATAAATGACTGAGATTTATTGAATTTTACTAAATGGCGCATTTATGCCAAACGCAACTATTGCGCAATAATGTGATTGGTCAATTTACTGCAAATATAAAAGTCCGAAAATTACTGCCAAGATACAGGTATGAATACTTATTTTTTTTTTAAATTGATGAAACAAATTATCAATGCAAGATTTGAAGATTGACTTGAATATATTTCACGATTCAAATGTGATAAATAAAAAGCACAATGTCTTGGTTATTACTAGTACATTAAGTTTAATATGAATTATTAGTCATTTGCCTTTTACTGTGATAGAAATGTAAAATATATCCACACCGAAAAGGGGGAGATTGAATACTACTAGTAGTACTATCACCAGAAGAAGAAAAGCAATTAGAAGAAGAAGAAATGTGAATTCTAATGCACCAAGTACACTTTGTAGAGTGCTCGAGACAAGTGTAAAAAGTAAGAGAATAAGGGAGTAGAAATAATAGGAAGCATTGAACAAATACATTTTAGGCGGCTTTTAAATGAATCTGGAGGACTGCAACTTACATTAAATATGGGTAGATTATTCTATTATAGAGTACGACCAATAGCTCGTTACCCCATCCATTTTTTCAGATTTGGAACAACAAGGAAACCAGGGTTTGTTGAACGTAAAGATCTGACTGGAGTGTATTTACGAAGTAGACTTACATTATATCAAATTAAATATGTTAAAAAGATGATACAATAAATACCCAAGTCCAGACAGTGTTTACAAATACAAAACATGACGACTTAAACAAATACAGAAACATTGAACAGGTAATAACGAGAGAACAAAAATATTAGCATGGCAACGAAGCAATTAACTATAAATATTCATAAGACAATAACCGAATATCTATATGGTGTCACATTATCATAGAATGATTCAGCATTATAATTCAAGGCATTTTATGGAAAATAAATGTTAATGAATTATCCTTAATTCTTTAATGAAAGCATGAATAAGTGACACTGTCCATTCCCTGAAATTTGATTAAGAATCATGTTAAATTGTAAATGTAAACTATTTAGAAGACGTTCATGGTAGTGTAAGTACTGTCACATGCTATAAGGATTACTAAAATTCAAAGATTACCTTTAACGTCATTGGAAAATGTGAAAATGAAATAAATTGCAGAGATTTCGAGTCGGTTGACTTTTTTCGAAATCGTACTAATCGTATATTGAGTTATTATTTCACGGCTTGGCCAAAAAATGTTTGTTTGCTTTGTTTTGTTTTTTTGCAATTTACGAGGAATGGATTGTGTTAAAGTTGTAAATTTATTATCGTACATTACACTTTTCCATGTGAGGTCCTCTTCCTCTAGCCTCATAAGCTCTAAGAATTGACCTTGCTGTACCAAAAATTATAATTTTTGGTCCACTGTACTTGGTATCTTTCCTTGACAAGTGATGTTTGGCTTTATTTTTGACCATTTCTTATCCAGAGTAATATTGATTGCGACCCTGACCACGTCCCTAGCTTCTACATTCAAATAATGATTTCCTTTTCGTCTAGCCTCTCAAGCTCTAAGAATTTACCTTGCCGTACATAAGATTTGAATTTTCGGTCCACTGTACTTGGTATCTCTCCCTAAGAATTGAAATAGTATTTGACTTTATTTCAGATATTTTTGATCATTTCTTATCCGAAGTAGTTGCGACATTGACCACGTCCCTATAGCTTCTACATTCCCTTTCTAGCATAATATTCTTCCCTAGCTATAGATGCACTCATTATACCTACTACTACCACCTATACTATTACTACTTCTACTTCTAAAAGTAAAAGAGGAACAAGGAAAAGTGATGACCAACGCGTGCTACTATATACTTATATTCTATTTAAAAACGTAATAAATGATTTGATAAATAATGTCATTAATTCATGATTTACGAGGTGTTATGTTTGCATTCATTTTAAAGTTGTGTTTACAGTTTCTTCCATAGTATCGTCCGGCTTTTATTGTGGGGCAAAATGTCTGGGCAAAATAGCAGAAACACAAAATATGTGTGGCATAAGAAGAATATTTTCTGTGCTCGTCTTATGTCTGCTATTGTTTTGTCGATTTTCTTTTGTGGTATCTTGTGTGTGTTTTTCCCCTGGTGTTATCAACATCGTTTAAATAATTAGTACATTAAGGGGCATGCCCGGCACACTCACTCACTTTTATCTTTACTATGAATCATAAAGCTGCCAGTGTTTTTTTTTTTTGGGGGGGGGGTAAAGTGCTTTCTTCGTTAGATCTTAAAATGTCTGATGTGAAAAATCAGCTCACCTTACTTACGTATCTAGTGGACGTTCATAATTTACTGTATGCATCGACACCGTTCCTCTTTACTAATGTCATCATAAATGATGACATATTCATCCTCGAGGGTAATTACCCCTGGGGTATTCCTAGGGGTGATTGCCTCAGGGGTAGTCCTAGAGGGTAGGTGTCGTAGAACGTGGTTATAGGAGTGGTGGTGGTTATGCGGGGGATGGTTGTCCATGGGGTAGGTATCCAAAACCACTAAACAAACCTAGGTGGGGTTTTTTAATTATGCAAATTAATGCTCATTACTCATTGTTTCTGTCATCAGATTTTTTTAAGCCTAGCCTAATTTTTTATCCCCACAGGTATACAAATGTCTAGTGAAAAATTATACTCTTGTCCAACGTGTCACGATATTTTCACTAAGCCACTCCACTACTACATGCGTGCAAAGTGTCGCCGGCGACAATCTGTGACGGTGGCGTGGCGACAATTTGTTCTGTCGGGTTTTGCTCAAATCGGCACAAATGGTCGCCAGTGACAATTTGTGAGGCTTCTACTGTTTCTAAGTTTAAGCCTCGATTACGACAATTTGTGTCACGAAAACTGAACTTAGCGACATAATTATTGTCACCAGTCGCTGATGTAGCAGAGAAGATAACGATCAGTAACATTGACGGGTAAATGATTATTGTGTGAAAATATGTAGGCATAAATAGCAAAGGATATGGAGCTAAATAACTTTATCTCTTGTTCAGCTCAAGTGTGTTCCAAAAACATCTGATGTTGTTGTAGGCAGATGTTCGTAGTAATACCAAAGCATGTCAAGGAGTGGAGATTTAATTGTACAGTATTTCACCTGAACCAGAACTAGAACTTTGATTATTATTTAGCATAAGTGGTACAAGAAAAAGACGTCACAACTGGTGTGTAAAGATGATATGGAAAACGTGGGGCTTAGCATCAAGAAGAGAAATGTTTTTTTTATGTTTAAAAATATAATGATGCATATTTTTACGAAAAGTTAGTGATTGGTGATGTACAGATAAATAGGTATCAACAGAAGTCAACGTACTCCTCGACATGCTTTGGTTGCAGAGGTCTTTTAACGGTATGTACTTTAAAAAAGGATCCCTCAATAATAACGTTTTGGAGTTTATCAAAATGACTTTCCGTGATATTATACATGTACATGAATATGACTTTATTATTATGTACTGTTAAAAATAAACTTTTTTTCTGCCTTGATAGAGTGTATGATATCATATACACCCCCCCCCAAAAAAAGGGGGTATGATGTAATGTTCCCCTTGTGGAAGCGGACCAGGGGCTGTGTTCCACCACCTGTGTTGAATTTGATTTTTATTGAGACCCATACATGAATGGATCGGATCTATTCTTTGACGTAATTCAGGAATCTGCATTCGATGTGGCCAAGGTGTTATTTATTGCAATTATTTCCTTAAATTGTGAAACTTTAAACAGCATTTGCCAGGGCAGTTCATATTTCCTGAAGGAGGCGTAACGTTCTAAACATTAAATTTGAAACTGAAATTGTTTTCTTATTCTAGTAGGCCTACTTGACTTGTGAGACTAAAAGAAACTTATCTTATGAGGAAACAACGAACAAATGAAACTTGTCATAAATCAAATTTTCGTCACAACAGCCAAATTTAAAAAGAAATAAGGCATGTCCTTTTTTCACGATGTTGTATGAATCCTTGCGACCAATCAGAAGCCACCTTATCGTTACATTAAATATTGAATATTGAAATTGTTGTCCAATTAATAGTCATTGGTAGTTTATAATGTTATAATAATGTTATACAAACAGAAAACTGGAATATTGCCTGCAAAATACAAATAGAATTTCAGTTTGGATATCAATACGTTGGAAATACAAGTATAAGGGTAAGTTAAATTAGCATAAAACGGCACCAGCAATATTGATTGATACGCCTGTTTGTTTGTTTGTTTGTTTGTTTGTTTGTTTGTTTGTTTGTTTGTTTGTTTGTTTGTTTGTTTGTTTGCGTTCGTGTATGTACATTCGTCAAACACCCATACATACAGACACAAACACACACATGTCCCCACAAACCCAGATGCACTTGACTCGCGTACACATACAAGCACACACAAGCACACACACATCCTCACAGACACACAAACACCCACACATCCACACAGACACACAAACACCCACACATCCCCTCACTCGTATACTAACACGTACATGCAAAACATATATGCATGGATTTTTTATTATTTTGAGCGACAGATCTTCGAATTTTCATATTGTAGACATGAATCGTGTTGGGAACGAATTATGACAAACGAATGCTTGATCGGTTGAATTTGAAAGCGTCATTGAGTGGGTACGGGTGCAGTTCAGATCCTCGTTTCATACAATTCCTCAAAAGAGGGTAAATCTATCCCGACTGTTCGGTGAACAATCTTTCTCGGCTGTTTAAGCCTCTTTAGATCTGACTTAGTTGCGTTTGGAATGTAACATATAGTATATTATACATTAAAATACTCTGAATAAATGACTTTTAGAAATGGACAATGAGCGTGTTGTCCACCTGAAGTGTTATTCTTTATGGTTCTGAAAAAAATAAAAAATAAGTCCCTGATTTGCCTCCTTTTGAATTACGCAACAGCATTTGATCATTTAAGTGAATTGTGCACAATAGTACCCACATATTTATATTCTTTTTCTTGTTTTAAATCTCGTCAATGAACAAAAAGCTGCTCTATGCTCAGCCGGATTACTTCGAAAGTCTGTGAGCAGCTCTTGAAATTGCTATGAAACATCTATGGAGAGGTAACCAGTGATGACGGTATCGTCCGCACAGTTAATAATCACCAACAGGCCACCGTCAGTCACTGGTTTATAATTAGAAAAGGAGAGACCGCAGCCCGGGGGTGCTCTCGTGCACTTTCTGTGATCTGTTACCATACCTGCCAACTGTCCCTATTTTCCAGGGACTGTCCCTATTTTTGGCAAAAAGAGAAGCATTTTCTACCTATTTGTTAGATTGTGTCCCTATTTTTGCGAGGATGTGTCTATAGTATAATACATGGGATATTTAGGAATGTCCCTATTTTTCAAATTTTCACCCCCAATTTGTCCTTATTTCTTAGTTTTCATGGTTGGCAGGTATGTGTTACTAAGAAACTCCTGAATTCATAACACATCAGCACAAGATTGGGAGGAACTCTAAAATTGTACAAGTTTCTCCAGTTATGGTTAAATTTATTCTTTTTTACGCTTCATTGAGTCACATGCATATTAAGTGGATATGGACTGGGTCTGTTTTCTCCTGAACAGGCATTCGTATTAATTTTGATATTAAGAAAAGGTGTCAGAAGAACGTCACTGGCAAATAGTGAGAAAGATGGGGAAATCCTGGCTCTTAGAAAACAAAAGTTTACCTAGGGCTCGATTTTTTTCTTTGAATCTCTGTTGACATGGTTGATATTTCCTTCTTTACATTTCCGCGAGTACAGCTTTCCGTCATGTGATCACGTCACGAGTAACGTGATGACATTTAGTAATGAACATCAATTTACGTAAACAAAACTTACCCATTATCCAAAATTGTAGCATCCCTCGAATCATCATGATCATTGTGGATTCGCGCCTGGAAGGCACACAATCTGACAATCCGGCGAAGGGAAATCACGTGAAAGTTTCTGTCGAATCTGCACTGGCACGTCGCAGGTTTCTCAAAAGTGTATGTTGGTGGGGGGATTGGGTTCCTTGATGAGGGAGCGGAGGGGTTTAGCTTATATAACGGCATGTACATGTTCAAATTAAGTGGGTCCCTTAAAAAATTGAATTTTAGAGTATATCAAAATGATTTTCCATCACATTAAAGGCCTGCCTGGTTTAATTATTATGTACAATTAAACCATCAAAGGCAGGGGACAACTATTTTGTGCCTTGGTAATGTGTATAATATAATATCACCACTCCCCCCCCCCCCCACACACACACACATACACAAACACACACAGAAAGGGGGCATATGATATGATGTACCCCTCAATCATTTTGAACAAGGACCGGGGCTGTGTTCTACAACTTGAGTGGAATTTGATTTTCAATGAGATAGTTATATTAGGGATCAGATCCCTTCCGTGACGTAATTCAGAGGTCCGCACTCAGTGTGATCAGACCCCAACCAGAATTTTATTAATATCACAATTTCCTTAAATTGTGAAACTGTAAACAGCATCTGCCAGGGTAGTTCATATTTCCTTAAAGTGAGATGTAACATTCAGAACTTCATTCAAAACTGTAATTAATCATATTGTTCTTGAATTGTGAAACTGAGAGGAACATATCTTATGAGGAAACAACGAACAATTGAAACGGGCAATAAATCAAATTTGTCTCATAATAGCGAAACTTAAAAAGAAATAAGGCATATCATTTTTCATAGTGATCATATAAATACTTCTGATCAAGCAGGGAGTTGCCACTTTATCATTACATGCTGGACTTAATCCAACAACCATCATCGTATATTCGTAAAGTAGTTGTGCTAAAATTAGTTGACATAGGTCGGTTAACGAATTTTCTGTCATCGTTGGAGATCGGCATAAGGTGAGTTTTATTCATGTTTGTTTATACGAATTCAATCAGTATTGTTATTGTTGGTTTTTTTTTTTAAGTTTCAGATCACATTATTGAGTAAGTGTGTGTAATTGTGTCCGGGTAACATGATTAATATTTACAAGTATTAAATATTCCCTTGTCGCAAATGTACAGAAAACTTTGATAAAGTTGCAACGAAAATTAACTCTCCGAAAAGATTTACAATTTACTGACATTTCTTTCTGCGATATCAAATGTTTCATGGGTTCTATTTTAGAGGCAACCAATTCATTTTTAATTCCGTCAAACAGGCGTAGCCAGGATTTTTCAATAAGGAGGGGTAAACGTGATAAATTGCCTAAGCGAAGGAATTCAAGCCCCCCCCCCCCGTGACAAAATACACGAGGGTCGGTAGGTTGGGTCATACGTTTTTCGTGGAATTCACGTCAGCTTCATTGGCCGGCATTTGCCGTTGAATTCAAGCGTCACAGGTTCAATGGGCGCAATTGGCCCACACTTAACTTAGCATCTTTACATTTATAGTCCTGCCAGGTGAGGTCCTAGAGCAAAGGTTTTGTGGGGCTACAGCGGGGTGAAGGTGTGGGAGGGGGAAAGCCCCTCCCACTGCACGGACTTTACGAAAATATGCTTGGAAAAATACGTGTTTCTGAGCATGGTGGAAATGCATATTTCAAAGATAGGGTTACAAACTATGGCAAGATGTTTCGGGATTGTATAGTTCGGGGCCCATACAGACAAATCGATCCGTATTTCTTCCTCTTTTCATTTCGGAATGTGGCGTATTAGAGGTTCGGGGAGGGTTCCCCCCCCCCGTCCCGACAAAAATGCATTTTTTTTTGGCTCCCTTTAGTGACAAATTAATCTGAATATTTCCTCCACTTTCAATTTGTATTTTGTGTCAAGATTCTGAATTGAATAAAAACCAAACAGATTGGGAAATAAAAAGCATATAACACAGTAGTCTAGAGGGACACAATATCAAATTGTGCACAATAAAATGTAGTAATTGCAGGAAGTGATCAGCCGTGGAATTCATTATCTTTATAACGACTAATTACATATGTATATCAAGTCCATCAGCTTTTTTGCTAGTGATTACATGTTGGTCAAGTCTTGTTACTCATTACATGGCATTGAAAGGTTTAACTCATTGTTCCAGAGGTTTCACTTTATATCGGTGCACAGCAAGATATGTGGTTTGGTTTAATTTTTTTTCACAGAAAAACGATCTGACCGCAACGTGGAGTTCTCCAATATAGGTTTACCGAAAGGCTTTCATGGTACGTCCAACATTCGTTTTCCTCAATTTACCAACTGAAATGCACGGAAACCAGGGATTATATCTCTGTAGTAAACACCTTCAATGGGGTATCAGCAAAATCATGCTGTCGATCACTGCAGTCGTGATGCTTCAAGTATCAGTAACAATATCAGCAACAACACAAAGCGATTCAGTAGTAGCTGTCGAAGTGGAAATCCAACCCAAATCTGCAGAATGCCGCTTCTCGCAAATAGACACGGGATTTAAAGCGGACTGCCGGTTACTTGGACTCGCGGAAATGCCTACTGATCTGCCAATTGAAGTGACAGAACTGAATCTCGGGGTTAATGAAATAACAACCCTGATGAATACATCCTTTCAGCACCTACCAAATCTGATATATGTCGACCTGGGGCACAATAACATATCACTGATGGAACGTGAAACTTTCTATCCACTGCGACAGCTAAGAATTCTTTCACTTAATTTCAATAACTTAGATACGTTCAATAGCAAGCTTACACACAACACTGAGTTAGAAGTGCTAGATTTAGGTTTCAACAATTTAATGTCTATTCCACCTGACGCATTGAAATCGTACCCAAGCTTTTAAAGAAAAAGGGCGCCGGTTTAAGAAAACTCATCCTTAAGTTCAACAAAATTAGAACGCTGAATTTTACCGGTTTTAGGAGTAGAAACATCTCTTTGCTAGATTTATCAGGTAACAATATTTCTTCACTTTGTGCTGAGGATTTTTTGCCATTGCAAAATATCCGTATTCAGACGTTTGATCTCTCGTCAAACAATGCCTTTACACATTTAGGTGATTTAACCTTTCGGTACTTGAATCATGTGGAAAAGTTAAGGTTATCTTTGAATAATATCCAACAGTTTAGATTAAACGTCTTCCTTGGTATGACAGAACTTGATGATCTTGACATAGAAGACAGTCAGATAAAAACTATCGAAGTACTTGAACTGAATTCAACAAATACGACCCAAGAAGTGCCTCCGTTGACTATTATGTCTATGCATGGAAACAGAATTCACTCCATTCCTGCAATGGCATTTCACAATTTAAATAAACTTGTTGTATTTGACATGTCGTATTGTCAATGTAGATATTTAAACAATGATTCCTTTGTAGGATTGCTGTCTTTACGGACATTGAATTTATCTTGCAATAAGCTGGCTGTCATCTACAGAGAGATGTTCATGGTATTGCCAAAGCTACAAACGCTCAAATTGTCTACAAATAGGTTGACGTTAATGAGTCCAATGCAGTTTAACGGGCTTAAAACACTCCGTGTCTTGTCACTAGACGGAAATAACCTTAGACTAATAGGACAGGAACCTTGGAATTTACCATCACTAGAGAAATTAGACGTGTCCCACAATCTCTTGACAAGGTTAGACAAAAATTTTGAAGGACTGAACAATCTGACAGAACTGGAAGTGTTATCAAATCCAATCGGATTTATTACTAACAGTGCATTCGTAGGAATTGGAAATCTCCAATTCCTAGATTTATGTTCTTCAGGTCGCAAGGTGAAGGTATTTAGTCCATTTGTAAATATGATGAGGTTACTTAGGTTGGATTTTTCGGATTCAGACATATTAATGACTGCTTCTCTTCAACCACTTGCAGGACTCCATTCACTTCAAAAGTTAGTCATGGAGAGGGCAACCCTGCTGGCAATAACCTTGTGGAATAACATTGAAAAAATATCTGTATTCGCTCCTTTGATAAGTCTCCAGGAATTGTACTTAGGGGGTAATCACTTGGATGGTCTTTATCCAGGAACGTTTAACAACTTAAGTAAATTAAAGACATTGAAATTAGACAAGTGTGAAATCTCTAATTTGAATAAAGATATTTTTGAAAACTTAACGTCTTTAGTCAATTTACATATGAATGAAAACAACCTTGTACAACTTTCGCCGAATCATTTTGCAAAGTTACCGTCCTTATCTTTTGTGTATGTTCGACAGAATGCCGTACAAGAACTCGATAAGAATTTGTTCCAAAATAATGAACACATCTCTGGTTTGTACATTTCGATGAACGCAATAACTTTGATCGAAGAAGGAACAATACTTCCTCACGTAGAAATTGATATATCGAATAATCCGTTGATATGTACATGTGAAATGCAATGGTTCAGACAATGGTTAGATGACAGTAATGTTACTTTATTCCACGATAGTCAAACCATTTGTTCAATTTCATCTTTGCCGCAATATGTAGGGAAGCCTCTACTTACCTTCTACCCCAGTCAGGTATGTGGGCCGAACATTACGTTGTATACATGTACGACTTTACCCATAACGTTATGTTTGGCTGGTATTGTACTGGCCTACCGTTATCGTTGGTGGATCAACTTTAAATGCTTTCATCTCAAACTACTGGTGATAGGGAATAATGAGCTGAAAGATGGCCGTGAACATCATGATTATGTAAACAATCTCAATATCATTTATCATGATGATGATGAGGAATGGGTGAAAGCTGTCCTGAAACCAGGACTGGAAGAAAATCTTCCTCACTTTGCTGAAGTTGTTTATGGCGATGATGACCTGCCACTTGGAATGTCTTACATGGATGCGATCATGTTTGTATTAGATAATAGCTACAAGACGGTTCTAGTAGTTAGCAATGCTGCAGTTAATAATACTTTATTCATTACCAAATTACATGCGGCTGTAGGACACATGAATGATCAACAGGTGGAAAAGGTCATCCTAGTATTTCTGGAAGACATTCCTGATAGTCAGCTGCCTTACTTGGTAAGGTTATTCCTGAGCAGGAACAGACCTTACTTATCATGGAGCGATGATAGGTATGGACAGAGGTTGTTCTGGGAAAATTTTGTCAAGAATACAAGAGTTAACAAAAGAATAAATCACGTTCTACCTGACTAAATCAGGATACAAAACAATACAGTTTGACTGCACGTGACAATGTTTAACTATTCCTTCGTAACTGGCAACACCAATGACCTAAAATGCAATAAGTATACCTTAAAGACACAAGTTAAAAATGACCACAGGTTTTAAAATGTGAGCTACATAATCCTCCATGCTCTAAGTTTCTTTGATTATGTCTAAAAACAAAGCGCTGAAAAATTTGTATTTCAAAATTATTATTTACTGCTTTAAAAAAGTGAAATTATATGAATACTCAGGTTGACCTGATTCACCATGCCCATTTTCCCCCCATAGACTTCTGTGTGTAGATTCATACTATTTACACTCCACCACAGTGGTAATTTTTTATTCATGCATATTTTGCCAGTGGCAGCATAACTTTCCAATTTTTTGTCAAGGATATTCATTTTTCCATTGAAGCACTACTGTGTAGCTCAGGTATCAAATTTTGTTGTTGTTTTTTAAATTGAAGCTCCACAATGTTAGCTTGTGTCTTGAAACCACTCAGAAGCACAATTCAGGTATCTTGTCCAAAGTCTTTGGAGTTTCGTTGTCATGGTACTTACCGGGTTGATGTTTTAATTATTTACACTGTAAATATACTAAACAATAAACACTTTTCTGTAACATTTTATAATCACTTGAACACGTTTATGTGAAAATCATAAACACGTTAAGTTAGACATTTTGTGTATCACCTATGTCATATCAAAAGTTCGTGTTTAGTTCTAGAACACTTCGTAAACGCTTGAACACGTTTAATAATAAATCATAAATACGTTTAAGTATTTAGGTGTTGAAAAGCATGAACTCGTCAATGAACATTTTTTTCACGAACTTGTAAATACTTAAGTGTTTGGATCTTCACACAAAAAATGTTGACGCGTTTAAATTTTCAACACCTTAACACTTAAAGTGTTTATGAATCGTGCTCAAATATTTATGAAATGTTCCAGCAATAAACAAGGATATTTGGTATCATATAGGTGATACATAAAACGTGTCTATGATTTCCAGATAAATGTGTATAATTGCTTGTAAATTGTTACAGGAATATGTGTATAAACGTGTTTAGTAATTTACAGTATAGCATTACTTTTGCCAGAAAATTATTAGGAATAATGCGCTTCTCATACACACTCAATGTAAATTTTCGGATTTCTCTTGTGTTTTATGCATTGTTATGTCTTAATCCGTACTATCTTACAGTACATGCAACAGAAACGCTAAACTAGAGATATGAATAGCAATCTTGTAGATTTAATTTCCCGTTTTGGAAAAATGTGTGTTTTCCTTCATGAAATGTCACCGAGTGTGGCACGTTATTGGTTGATGTACTATTTATTTTTGTCCAGTTAATTATGTTCTTTTTCAAATTCTAGATACAGATTAAGTTATTTTTATTCATGAAATGTCAAGTATGGCTTTTTATTAGTTAATAACGTTTGCCGCATGTATTAAATTCCAATGGGTTTAATGTTTCGTGGGACAGCCTTTATTTAAAGCGTGTTCATTCATAATTACGTTAATTTCTTAATTTCTAATTACAAATAAGAATAGATTATGGATAAATTCCTTTTTTAATGTTAGCACAATGTGTACGAATAATCATCTACAGAGTAAGTGCAGTGTTCATTTTGATTGTATTGTGTTTGTATTTTTATTTGAACGTGGGCCCCTGTGAAAATCAGCTTTTCATCGTAAGGGCTGTAAGGGGAGTCGGCCCTGTGTTTACCTGGAAGGGTGGGCGTGCGGGTTAAAACATCTCTCTCTCTCTCTCTCTTCATATCCGTATGTGTGCATGTGTGTGTGTGTGTAGTGATGTGTGTGTGATGTTGTGTGTGATCGTTGTGTGTGTGTGTGTGTGTGTGTGTGTGTGTGTGTGTGTGTGTGTGTGTGTGTGTGTGTGTGTGTGTGTGTGTGTGTGTGTGTGTGTGTGTATGTGTGTGTGTGTGTGTGTGTGTGTGTGTGTGTGTGTGTGTGTGTGTGTGTGTGTGTGTGGTGTGTGTGTGTGTGTGTGTGTGTGTGGTGTGTGTGTGTGTGTGTGTGTGTGTGTGTGTGTGTGTGTGTGTGTGTGTGTCTGTGTCTGTGTCTGTGTATTATTTTTTTGTAGGTTAAGGGATACGGCTGGATTTTTTTTAATAGATTCCATTTTAAAAAATCTGTATATTTCAGTCACTAAGAAACTGTAACAAATCTGTGTGTGTTTTTTCACATATTCCAAATGATTATGAATTATTTTCAAAATGAATGTAAAAAATTGTGTATGTTGTTTTGTTGTGTGTTTGTTATTGCTACATATATGGAATCAAATAAATATCATTACAAAACAAAAAGTATCTCTGTTCTATGTGTCTGTGTGGCTGTGTCTGTTTGTCTGTCTCTCTGTCTGTGTGTGCGCGTTGTATCTGTCTGCCCACATCTTTTATGAAAAATCAACGTGGGATCTGTGTATTTAGGTTAAGGGGATACGGCTGGGTTTTTTTAATAGATTCCATTTTAAAAAATCTGTATATTTCAGTCACTAAGAAACTGTAAACAAATCTGGTGTGTGTTTTTCACATATTCCAAATGATTATGAATTTTTTCAAAATGAATGTAAAAAAAATTGTGTATGTTGTTTTGTTGTGTGTTTGTTATTGCTACATATATGGAATCAATAAATATCATTACAAAACAAAAAAGTATCTCTGTGTCTATGTGTCTGTGTGGCTGTGTCTGTTTGTCTGTCTCTCTGTCTGTGTGTGCGCGTATGTATCTGTCTGCCCACATCTTTTATGAAAAATTCAACGTGGGATCTGTGTATTT
>JZLH01S0318720.1:30893-46243 GCA_001188425.1 Eucidaris tribuloides
TGCTGGTATTGTACTGGCCTACCGTTATCGTTGGCTGGATCAACTTTAAATGCTTTCATCTCAAACTACTGGTGATAGGGAATCATGAGCTGAAAGATGGCCGTGAACATCATGATTATGTAACATCTCAATATCATTTATCATGATGATGATGAGGAATGGGTGAAAGCTGTCCTGAACCAGGACTGGAAGAAAATCTTCCTCACTTTGCTGAAGTGTTTATGGCGATGATGACTGCACTTGGAATGTCTTACAATGGATGTCGATCATGTTTGTATTAGATAATAAGCTACAAGACGGTTCTAAGTAGTTAGCAATGCTGCAGTTATAATACTTTATTACATTACCAATTACATGCGGCTGTAGGACACATGAAATGATCAACAGGTGGAAAGGTCATCCTAGTATTTCTGGAAGACATTCCTGATAGTCAGCTGCCTTACTTGGATAGGTTATTCCTGAGCAGGAACAGACCTTACTTATCATGGAGCGATGATAGGTATGGACAGAGGTTTGTTCTGGAAAATTTTGTCAAGAATACAAGAGTTAACAAAAGAATAAATCACGTTCTACCTGACTAAATCAGGATACAAAACAATACAGTTTGACTGCACGTGACAATGTTTAACTATTCCTTCGTAACTGGCAACACCAATGACCTAAAATGCAATAAGTATACCTTAAGACACAAGTTAAAAATGACCACAGGTTTTAAAATGTGAGCTACATAATCCTCCATGCTCTAAGTGTTCTTTATTTTCTAAAAACAGCGCCTGAAAAATTTGTATTTCAAAATTATTATTTACTGCTTTAAAAAAGTGAAATTATATGAATACTCAGGTTGAACCTGATTCACCATGCCCATTTCCCCCATAGACTTCTGTGTGTAGATTCATACTATTTACACTCCACCACAGTGGTAATTTTTTATTCATGCATATTTTGCCAGTGGCAGATAACTTTCCAATTTTTTGTCAAGGATATTCATTTTTCCATTGAAGCACTACTGTGTAGCTCAGGTATCAAATTTTTGTTGTTGTTTTTTAAATTGAAGCTCCACAATGTTAGCTTGTGTCTGAAACACTCAGAAGACAATTCAGGTATCTTGTCCAAAGTCTTTGGAGTTCGTTGTCATGTACTTACCGGGTTGATGTTTTTATATTTTTACACTGTAAATATACTAAACAATAAACACTTTTCTGTAACATTTTATAATCACTTGAACACGTTTATGTGAAAATCATAAAACACCGTTAAGTTAGACATTTTGTGTATCACCTATGTCATATCAAAAGTTCGTGTTTAGTTCTAGAACACTTCGTAAACGCTTGAACACGTTAATAATAAATCATAATACGTTTAAGTATTTAGGTGTTGAAAAGCATGAACTCGTCAATGAACATTTTTTTCACGAACTTGTAAATACTTAAGTGTTTGGATCTTCACACAAAAAATGTTGACGCGTTTAAATTTTCAACACCTTAACACTTAAAGTGTTTATGAATCGTGCTCAATATTTATGAAATGTTCCAGCAATAAACAAGGATATTTGGTATCATATAGGTGATACATAAAACGTGTCTATGATTTCCAGATAAATGTGTATAATTGCTTGTAAATTGTTACAGAGAATATGTGTATAAACGTGTTTAGTAATTACAGTATAGCATTACTTTTGCCAGAAAATTATTAGGAATAATGCGCTTCTCATACACACTCAATGTAAATTTTCGGATTTCTCTTGTGTTTTATGATTGTTATGGTCTTAATCCGTACTATCTTACAGTACATGCAACAGAAACGCTAAACTAGAGATATGAATAAGCAATCTTGTAGAGTTTAATTTCCGTTTTGGAAAAATGTGTTTTTTCCTTCATGAAATGTCACCGAGTGTGGCACGTTATTGTTGATGTACTATTTTATTTTTGTCCAGTTAATTATGTTCTTTTTCAAATTCTAGATACAGATTAAGTTATTTTTATTCATGAAATGTCAAGTATGGCTTTTATTAGTTAATAACGTTTGCCGCATGTATTAAATTCCAATGGGTTTAATGTTTCGTGGGGACAGCCTTTATTTAAAGCGTGTTCATTCATAATTACGTTAATTTCTTAATTTCTAATTACAAATAAGATAGATTATGGATAAATTCTTTTTTAATGTTAGCACAATGTGTCGAATAATCATCTACAGAGTAAGTGCAGTGTTCATTTTGATTGTATTGTGTTTGTATTTTTATTTGAACGTGGCCCCTGTGAAAATCAGCTTTTCATCGTAAGGCTGTAAGGGGAGTTCGGCCCTGTGTTTACCTGGAAGGGTGGGCGTGCGGGTTAAAACATCTCTCCTCTCTCTCTCTTCATATCCGTATGTGTGCATGTGTGTGTGTGTACGTGTGTGTGTGTGTGTTGTGTGTGATGTTGTGTGTGTGTGTGTGTGTGTGTGTGTGTGTGTGTGTGTGTATTGTGTGTGTGTGTTGTGTGGTGTGTGTGTGTGTGTGTGTGTGTGTGTGTGTATGTGTGTGTGTTGTGTGTGTGTGTGTGTGTGTGTTGTGTGTGTGTGGTGTGTGTGTGTGTGTGGTGTGTGTGTGTGTGTGTGGTGTGTGTGTGTGTGTGTGTGTGTGTGTGTGTGTGTGTGTGTGTGTGTCTTGTGTGTGTGTCGTGTGTCTGTGTCTGTGTATTATTTTTTTGTAGGTTAAGGGATACGGCTGGATTTTTTTAATAGATTCCATTTTAAAAAATCTGTATATTTTCAGTCACTAAGAAACTGTAATCAAATCTGTGTGTGTTTTTTCAACATATTCCAAATGATTATGAATTATTTTCAAAATGAATGTAAAAAATTGTGTATGTTGTTTTGTTGTGTGTTTGTTATTTGCTACATATATGGAATCAAATAAATATCATTACAAAAACAAAAAGTATCTCTGTTTCTATGTGTCTGTGTGGGCTGTGTCTGTTTGTCTGTCTCTCTGTCTGTGTGTGCGCGTTGTATCTGGTCTGCCCACATCTTTTATGAAAAATCACGTGGGATTCTGTGTATTTAGGTTAAGGGGATACGGTGGGTTTTTTTAATAGATTCCATTTTAAAAAATCTGTATATTTCAGTCACTAAGAAACTGTAACAAAATCTGGTTGTGTTTTTCACATATTCAAATGATTATGAATTTTTTTCAAAATGAATGTAAAAAAAATTGTGTATGTTGTTTTGTTGTGTGTTTGTTATTGCCTACATATATGGAATCAATAAATTCATTACAAAACAAAAAAGTTATCTCTGTGTCTAGTGTCTGGTGTGGCTGTGTCTGTTTGTCTGTCTCTCTGTCTGTGTGTGCGCGTATGTATCTGTCTGCCCACATCTTTTATGAAAAATTCAACGTGGGATCTGTGTATTTCTCGTCGGATTTTTCGTTTTATATCAAAACACGCTGAAAGTTTGGATGTTCTGGATCTCGCCCATGAATCCATCAAATGCAATGCGTCATTCCCTTTCTCTTCGTCAATTTCAAATCCTGGTTCCTGAGTGGCTAATATGTATTTATACCGATTTTTCTTTAGATAAATTTAATGTTTTAGTTCATTTCAAAACGCACGCAGAATATAGAGGGTCACATAAATTGCTCATTTATGAGAAATGACACTCTTGTCGCTTGCTTCCTTTTGCCAAAGTAGGGCAGCGCACACGCCATATGGTTGTGTTGTTGATGATAATGGTCGATAATTCATGTCTGGTTAATTGACTTATGAGGGAACTATTACCGAAATCGAGATTATCGGATGATACTTTATAGATGTTTGTTGAAAAAAAATACACATGAATAAAATGTACTGCAAACCGACTCGTTTTGAAGCGAATTTGAATTTATTGTCCATATTTGCATAAAAAATACAGATATTTACAATTTACAAGCGTACATGCAGTTCATAAATACACTATAGAACAAAATAAAACAAAGCAAAACAATACTGCCCCCCTCCCTCTGACAAAAGGGCATAACTGACATTCTGGTGTTTTGGGAGATATTGAGCAAAATGTATTTTGTTCAAAGCCTTAAAGCCCTATTCAGCGTCCTTTTAAGAAGCGGATTATGAAACAAATGGACATTTTTAATTAATTTTTTTTTGTTCTGCATGTTTAGCATGATGTACTGAGTCCCATGCACTATATAACTCAATTTTTTCAGTTATGCCCTTTTGTCATGGGGGCAGAATATAATTATTGGTAACATTAACCATCAAAAATAATGATTTATCAAGTACATTTCTAAAACATGCACAAATTCTGATGGGGATCAGGCATCTAGAAAGCATACCCCAAAACAATAATTCAAGGTGCGTAGTCAAATCAATGTAACAGTTCATAAATTAAATTTTGGTCAACACACTTGGAGCCACCTTCCCCTCCCCAGCTATGACGGTGGCATTGATTACTAACATGGTCAGGGCTGGAAATCGTTCATAAGGCATTTACGTCATTGCCTCGTTAAAACAATAACTGATGTGCCACCCCCCCCCCGATCCTTTGAAATTTTCCTCATTTGATCAGTTTTATAGCCCCTTTCTTACAGAAGTCGAGCTCTTTATTTTTTTTCTGGGGGGAGATGAGAATCCTTTTAAGGGTTCCTTAAATGAATGTTTCTATACAAATTTCAATCAAAAATATATAATTTTCCAGTTATAACATAAGTTATAACACAAATTTGAGAATATCAGTCTAAAATTTTAAAGAAAATTCTAATATAACATCACAGGTGTGTGTGTGTGTTTTTATTTTGTAATTTCTTTTTATTCACTATTTATTTGTATAGACAAACAGAAATACAACAATAAACACACAAAAATTGAGCTTAACAGGTTACAATCAGTACTGTTTTAAAACATATGTAGAACAATAAGGATTCTAACTTAAAAGATATCTTGTACAGGAAAACACAGAACAACACACGCATAACAGTTACACTGTGGAGTTATTCGCTGTATGTGCATTTGGTGGTCACAATCAGTATAATAAACGCATCTGGAGTAAATACATTAAAACAATCACAATATCAAAGCAATGTTTACAAAAACTATTAAAAGCCCAAGTATAGTTTGGGTGGAAAATCTTCATTTGGCACAATGGTCGGGGAACGCCCAATCGTGTGATTTCCATCAATTCTTAAAAACGTTTCTAATTATTTTCCCAGGTTGCCATTGAATTCTTGATTCAAGTAGTGTTAATTTTAATTTAAGGTGAATATGATTAAACTTGGGTAATTTTAGTTTTAATTTTAATTCAGTGTGAATATGATTATGCTAGTGTAATATTATTTGTTAGTAGTGTACATATTTTAAGTTCTGTGCGTGTAAATTGATATTTATATTCGTGTATATTGGTATTTGATTCTTTTTTCGTGCAGGACCCCTTGGGAGAGCAGTTTTTAACTTAAAGGGCTACCCTGCTTAAATAAAACGGAAATAAATATAAAAGATGTTAATAATGGAAACGTTTCATAGCCTATGATTTTCAAGGCATTAATGAATGATATAGGTCTACTTAAAAATCTAAATAGCAAAACATATAATTATTCACTGTTTACCGCAAACTAAACTTGAGCTTTAATGGCCAATTTTATTTGCACATTGACCAACATTTATTATAATCCCCCCCCCCTTGTTTTTGCGGGTTCGTCACAGGAATGTTCAATAATTGATAGATATTATGCTGGGTGAAAGGATAGTATAAACTGATATCTTCCTTAATAAACCAAAAAAAACGTGTGGTGAAAGAAATCGTTACCAATATCAAGCTATTAATCTGAGCACAAAGACGGATCCGGGCCTGATGCTATACTGCCGTAAGAGGCGCCATTTTCTTCAGGACGGACTTCTCCATTTCTCACTCGCTCTCTTTCTTGCCCTTCTCGGCTGTGTCTATAACCATACAGTACATATATCAGCAATCCTAAAGAGAAAGAAATTGATATATTTATGGTTAAAATATATTTGAATAACAAGCAGTAATATACAACTACTACTGAAAATCGGTTTTATCCCCAACCTAAAGTTAGTGGTGTATGACACGTACATACAATGGCAATAATTATATTGGATTGTAACATTTGAATTAGGCAAAATATACAATGACCGATTTCCCACTGGCTGTCTGTATACGAAATCTCAGTAGGTCATTATAGTGGAGCTGATAACCATAAGAATCGTTCAGTTGATGATATAAGCATGAAATTTGGCACAAATGTAGAGTTAAGGTCGCTCTTTCAGAAAAAGATCCTGGCCACGACAAAATTCAAGATGGCGGCCATTTTCCAAGATGGCTGCCAGATGACATCATTATGAGATAATTGCCAGGTTTTTTTGTTGGATGTGTGTCAAAATTGAGTAAAATTTCAACTTTGAACTTGAGTGGTAGATGTCTCATAGGAAGCTAAAGGTCACCAAAAGGTCAAAGGTCAGAGGCAGGGGTCAATGACCTTTCTGAGCCCAAAGTTATGTATTTTGAGCAAGTTTCTATTATTTCCCATAATTTTGCCCCTATTTGCACAATTGTGACCAAACTTGGGTGTTACATGTCTCATAGGAAGCTAAAGGTCACCAAAAGGTCAAAAGTAATTAGCAAGGGTCAATGACCTTTTTGAGCCCTATTTTAATTTTTGGGCAAGTTGTCTCATAACTTTGCTCCCATTTGCACAATTGTGACCAAATGTGGGTGGTAGATGTATCATAGGAATCTAAAGGTCACCGAAAGGTCAAAGGTCACTGACAGAGGTCAACGACCTTTTTGAGCCCAATGTTAAGTTTTTTAAGCAAGTTTCTATTATGTCCCATAAAAGAAAAAAAAGATCCTGGCCACGAAAAACTCGAAGATGGCGGTCATTTTCAAAGAAGGCTGTCAGATGACCACATCATTCTGAGATATGTGCCAAGTTTTTGTTGAATGTGGGTCAAAATTGAGTTAAATTTCAATATTTTTAGACGTTTTACCTTGCCGACAGTGAATATAATTTTTAAATTACAAATCGGATATGGCTGTCTCTTTCCAAGATGGCCGCCAAATACCGTCATGCAAACTACACATATCGTCATCGATATGTCGAGATATTTGATTGATCCAATCACTTCTGTGTTTTTGGCCACTATGATTCAGAAAAGTATATGAAAACGCGGGCATTATTTTGTGTTAACCCTTTATTCCACAAAAGTAAAAAATAAAAATTGAACAAGGTAGCTGTATATCCCCAAAATAATCTCTTAATTTCTTAAAAACTCTCCAAATGACATGACATAGAGCTGAATAAAATGTATACTCCAGAAGTCTAGGTGATCTAGAAATAAACACTACACAAAAAGTAAGTTCCCACTTTTTCAAAATACCATAACTTTTTTAACGAAATAGTTTTTAACAATATTATTTGGCAGGAGTGTTTCTGCACTCATTGACTAGCTTCTGTGAGCAAATGTGATTGATCTGTCAAGTGAATTTGTCAATCTGTCAAGTCATGCATGAGTGAGTACATATTAAAGGTATAAATGTCACTTTTCAAAATTCACAGGAGTCATTTTGGGGGATTTGTAATACGGGGTTTTGACAAATTCTGTTTCTGATTAATGATTTAGCATTATTTTTGTTATCATATATCGTTTGACCCTTTTACACCTTCCCAGACACTTTTCGCATATTTTCGGTTCAGTGTACTCAACTAAAAAATTGGCATCCTTCCTAAATTTTGAACTTGTAAAATCCATTAAGTTTATTGAAAAAATTGAAATCGGATATTTTTCAGAAAAAAATGTATCAGCACATGTTGTATAAACGTAAGAGGTTTTAAACATGTCACGGCTGAGCGATCACACTTTATTAATAAAGCAAACAAAAAATACAAATTTTTACTGTAATTTTGGCATAATAAATTACTCTTGTGACTTTTGGAAAGGGGACAATTTTTGCCTTTATTGCATGTCACTCATGCCTGACCTGACAGGTCAATCCCATTTTCGCACAGAAGTTAACCAATGAATGTAAAAACACCCTTGCAAAATTCCTCTGCTCAAATTTGTTTTGTTAAAAAGTTATATTTTGAAAAAGGGGCAACTTACTTTTTGTGTAGTGTTTATATTTAAAACAATCATTTTAACCCCCCGCCCATGTGTCTACATTCTTCAACCTTGAACATAAAAGTTAATCGGTCCGCTACATGAAATACAAAAAAAAATAACACTCATGCAATTAACGTATTGAATCCCTTCCCCGAGTTTCTTGAACCTTAGACATCCTCTCTCCGTTTCCTGAACTCTAAAAATTCAATGTCAAATTAAGGTAAACTGTTTTCTCCTTTTGAATAAATGACTTCAACACGTATCCCATTTTGAAAAAAGCCTCTAGTATAAGAACTATGATGAGTGTTTCACTCACGGAGATCCATTATTTACCCTGCATCCTCATTCATTATCAATGTAACTGACGTAAAAAGGGCCTATCATCCAAACTGTATATTCCAACTCAAAAGTAATAACTAAAACATCATTCTAATCTTAACCTCACTGTCCGAATCAAATGCTAAAATACCCTTTTACCATCCTTTGATCAACATCCAACTTTGGTGCCTGACAAATTAATTACAGGAGCAGCTGCAGAGCGGAGTGTAGTGTAGTTCATTCTTCACACATCTATATCTTCCACAGCATTAATTTTTACCATTAGGAAAAGTATCGGCATCCTCAACCCGCCAATAACAATAAAACTGCCCGTGATTTTGAAACCCCGAATTTAATTCTATACATTCTGGGCTTCCTATCTTGTTTTAACTACTTGTGCTGTTCACTTTTAACCCAATCCTTGATTTTAAGTAAAAACATTGACAATGTTAATAAATTTTCTGACTTATGCAAATTTAATCTCTACTGGCGTGGAAAATTTTTTTATTTTTTTTTACTAAAGAGGCCACTTTCTTGTTATCTTGACACCTGAATTAAACTTTGGACAAAATAAATCGACCCAGAAATACAGAAATTAATTCTCTGAAAACAGCACGAGACCAGACGAAACATTTTTCAGATACAGGCACATATAAAAGTAGCATTGGCAGCTACGTTGTCACTACGGTAAACAAGGAACAAGGTGATCGCCAAAATGTGTCTCGCCCAGTTTCGCATACTAACAAACTTGCTTAAAAATGTAACACTGGGCTCAAAACGTTTTTGACCCCTGCCAGTGACCTTTGACTTATTGGTGACCTCCAGCTTCGTATGAGACATCTACCACCCAAGTTCGGTCATAATTGGGCGAAAGGGGGCAAAGTTACGGGACATAATGGAAACTTGCTCAAAAACATAACATTGGGCTCAAAAAGGTCGTTGATCACTGCCAGTGACCTCTGACCGTTTGGTGACATTTAGGTCCCTATGAGACATCTATCATCCACGTTTGGTCACAATTATGCAAATGAGGGCAAAGTTATGGACCATAATAGAAACTTGCTCAAAAACTCAACATTGGGCTCAAAAATATCATTGTCCCCATGGTGACCTTTGACCTTTTGGTGACCTTCAGCTCCCTATGAGGCATCCACCACCCCAATTGGTCACAATTGTGCAATTGGGGGCAACATGATAGAAACCTGCTCCAAAAATCTAACATTGAACTCAAAGAGGTCACTGACCCCTGCCAATGACCTTTGACCTTTTGGTGACCTTTTGCTCCCCATGAGACATCTACGTCCAAGTTAAAAATTGAAATTTTTACTCAATTTGGACCCACATCCAACCAAAACTTGGCAAATAACCCATAATTATGTTGTCACCTGGCAGCCATCTTGGAAAATGGCCGCCATCTTGGATTTTTTTTCGTGGCCTGGATCTTTTTCTGAAAGAGTGACCTTTACTCTATATTTGCACCAAATTTCATACTTGTATCATCAACTGAACGATTATGGCTCAAAATCGCTTTTATCTGCTCCACTATTAGGAGTGCAGCTGAAGGGGTATATATGGTCTCCCGGAAATTATGTTTCATCCTTTTATCTCTTTACTTAGGACTATTGGATATCTTGGGCCTTCAAAATGCTTTTGGGACCGATTTTTTTTCTCCAAAAGGTTAACGTGTTCCATCAGACAAGTATGGGGAGGGTACAGCACACTAATATTTTGGGTATTATCATCAAACATGTTATGGCCTTTGTTTCCAAAATATTTCGTCGTGCGCCTATGCCAAGGCCATTAATCCGTTGCCTCCGAGATTCTGAAAATCCCATAGAGTTAACACAGGGCGCATCCGGTTATCGTAGCCAACGGGTTAACTGTATGTCGTGTGCCTACGCAAAGGCCGTTCATATAATACAAATGAATTCACACCATACAGTTAGCGGCCTTTGCACAGACACGCGACGATTTTGTTGGACTGTTTTGGGATCCAACACTCCTTTTACTTTTCAGCTTCAAATTACCTTATACTATACAGGGTGGCCCAGAAAGAATGCTACGAGTATGATCGCTAATTTCTTCATCATTATCGACAAAATGTCATTAATTTTTATTTCGTTAATTAGAATTTCCATAAAGATGATACAAGATATTGATTTTGAGTAAGGCGTTTTGATTCTAGAGGCCATTTTTAGGAGGCAATGCAATTTCCCAAATTCGCAATTTTTCTACAGCGGCGGTCATCGGAACGCCAGATATTCTGGCGTCCAGCTCCATACCGGACAAACCGCGATGACAATGGAGACAAAGCTCGCATCGTCTTCCCTATGAAAGCGATGGCATTCCAAGCTCTTTTGTCATTGCGGTTTGTCCGATATGGTTAGCTGAGATTGCCAGAATATCTGGCGTTCGATGACGGCCGCCTGTTGAAAAATTGGCAAATTTGGGAAATTGCATTGCCTTCGAAAAATGGCCCTAGAATCAAAACGCCTTACTCAAAATCAATGATCTGGTATTCATTTTTTTGGAAAAAGAACGTTCTAACCAACGAAATAAAAATTAATGACATTTTGCCAATAATGGTGAGAAATTAGCGTATTATACTCGTAACATTCTTTCTGGGGGCCACCCTGTATTAGCTGTATAGGGTTCTCTAGCACCCCTGATCTTTGTGCATGAAATAGTTACTAGGGGGTGGCTCTCAAAACATTAAAAAAAATCAATGACTGTCGATGAAATTCTTAGTCAATGAGCTTACCGATAATAATCCATACGACAAATCGAAGCCAGGATACTGCATGTAGTTTCAATGCCAGAGTAAGGTTACATAATACGCTCAGACCTGGAATCAGTGGAACCCATTTCACCTGGATAGAGAAATGAAACCACACAAACATATTATTTGTAATAGATTTTTCATCTGTCTCTCTCTCTGTATCTAAGATCACAACTGCTAATCTTAATTCTTAACAAATATATCAGAAAAAATGAGCCGGTGGGACTCGAACCCGTCATCTACAATACAGAGAGAGAAAGATGAAAAAAATGTACTACATCGCATTTTCAACTTTCTGAATAATCCTTTTGATTCATTAGAAAATAGTTAGTATTGGTCCAAGAATATCCACAGTAGTTACAAAGACCATGGTACCGTAGCAGGGGCGTGGATACTGAAGGGCATGGGACAGTCGCTCTCTCAATGAAGATATTGGGAGGGAAAACGTATTGTTTTGTCCCTTCCCCCCCCCCCCACCATAATTTGGAGAACTTGAAAAATTCATAAAACTTCATGGGAAAATATGGCTAAATATCAGTGCAATCCACTGTAAAAACCATAAAACGTAACATAGAACACTACTAAACATAAATAATTTGACATTTTGACATTTCGACATCTTTCTTACCTTTCCCCTCCCCTATCCAAAATATGGATCACCGCCCCTGTACCGTCGTGTATTTCCTAAATTTCATTATTTTCTAATTTCAGAAAATCCCAGTATGACATGGGGTATTACTGTCACTGTTGCGACTTCACATCTGCTCGTCTTCCTTCTCCTCCCTCTCCTCATTCTCCTCCTCTTTCTCCTTCTCCCCTAATGTACCTTATCCCTTCTTCTCTTCTTCTTTTATTAATGTTAATATTTTACCTGTACTTCCACTACTCCCATTACCACCACGGCTACTACCACTTTTATTAGAATAACTAACACTCAAATGATATTACCAGAAGGTGTCTTTATACATGCATAAAAAGAAACAAACAACAAAATGAAAACGATGAAAACTTACGCTGAAGTATTCTGGTGGAACAGTTCCCTGGTAGTGCAGTGGAATCACCAGAAATGAAAGAAGGCCACCTATGATTAATAGGCAAAGAAGCACTATCGCCCACCAGTCAGCTGCTCGTAGATACCTGTATCCATACTCGATCAATGAAATTGCACAGATCTGGAACACAACGGATGTGAGAAGACCTATCAAGACGACACGACCTGGAGGGAAGTTCACTAACTTGTTAAGAAGTGGCAAATATCGAAACTGCTCTTTCAGTGTTCCCGGTATACACAATGGAGGTTCGGTTAACGGTTCCTTATCATCAGGAAGACGGTGAGATAGCTTTTCTTTCCCGTGTGTGCCTTTTTGGATACCATCGTCCGTTTTATTTAATGGTTCTTCCATTTCTAGAGCTCCAGGTTCGCTGTTATGCATATATCCTTGTGGTCGATAGCGTAAGATGATCAGCGCACATGCAACAAATGTGTAGGCGCACAATACACCGATAGAGACAAACTCCACAAGTTGGGGTAGGGAGAAAAACAACGTGACTACTGTGGTAAGGAGTAGAGGAGCCAGTGTCGCAACCACTGGAACTCTTGTCCTGTCATTGACAATTGCTAGCCATGAAAATAGGAGACCATCTCTAGCCATGGCGAAGATAGATCTTGGTAGAGCAAATGAATTCATGAGGTTACTGGAAAACATGGCACTTATGGCTCCGATTCCAACAACCCATCTCGCCCATTCTATCCCTCTTTCCAAAAAGGCATCGGTAAATGCAGAAGATTCCTCCAGATGTGTGTATGGGATCATTAACGTTAACGAAGCTGATGTTAAGATATACGCAAGTGTAGCTATTACTAAAGAGTAAAATGTAGCCCAGGGTATACTCTTCTTCGGGTTTGTCGTTTCTTCGTTCGCTAGGGCTATAGTGTCGAACCCCATATAAGAGAAATACAGAGTTGCGGCACCTGCAAAAACCCCATCAACGCCATAAGGAGCAAAGCCTCCATAATTTTGCCAATTTCGAATATCGGCGTATCGAAACCCCATGATCACAATTATGGTAACAACTAACAAATTAATCAACGAAACTATTGTATTAACCCTTGCAGATATATTCACTCCCGTGATAACAAACAAACTCAACAGAAGCGGCACAAGAGCCGCAAAGAGGTCAGGGTATGGCGCGATGAAAGGAACGTCCCACAATCTCCCTCCCATCACGTATTCCACGGTAAAGTTCGATATTGCATTACTACATAGGGAGTCCAAGTAGCCACTGAATGACCGGGATATTGCAGCCGAACCTGTGATGTATTCCAAAGTGAGGTTCCAACCAACCAGAAAAGCAAAAAATTCCCCTAACACCGTGTATGTAAATGTGTACGCAGATCCCGTGCGCGGTATTCTTCCAGCGAATTCTGAGTAACAGAGAGCAGAGAGTAAAGTAGCGACCGAAGCTATGAAGTAAGACACAATAACGGCCGGTCCCGTAGTTTCCTTTGCCACAACGCCTGTCAAGACGTAGAGTCCTGCGCCGATCGTCGATCCAGTTCCAATCAATGTGAGGTCAAAGGTCGTGAGGGAACGACGCAAAGGAGTCTCGTAAGCTTCATCCTCGCTCATGAAAGCCTTCTTCCGGTTGAGGTTGGAAAGAATCTCCCAACACGTTTGGCGAGCCATGTTATAATAGGCCTATATTTAAGCTTCAGTGCCAAATTTGAACGATCTTATTCCTTGCTTTTGACGATGACCTGCAGTATAGGGAAGAACAAAGGAAAACTGACACGTTATTGCTAGAAATGTGACATGTCTGTTATCTTGTTTAATCAAAAGTATAAAATGAAATATATACATGTATAACAAAAAATGCTAAAGGCAGTGTATAGTTATGATAAATGGTAATAAAAAAAAGTCCTATTGTGTTTTGGATAGATTATCATCAATTAATGCCCCGAGAATCAATTGAATAAGAATAGAATTTGTTATTATGCTGGCTATTCTTTTTCGTGACATCTGTCCAGAGATACGTGACCACCATACTCGTCATTGTAGTCGTTGTAAATTTCTTTTGTTCATGGCAGTGTCTCGTATCCAAGGACTAAAATCCAATGGATCCCAATGAATACTAATTGGTAACTGGAAGTATATCGGAAGTGAAACGAGAGTTCCCCATTAAAACCAATTTGTAATTGGTCCCAATTAGTCCCCGTTGAAAATAATTGGCATGTGGTCCAATTTGGTCCCCGTTGAAACCAATTGGCAATTGGTCCCAATTGGTTTCAATTGGAACCAGTTATCAATTGATTTCCGGAACCAGTCGGCAATTGGTTTCAGTCGTAACCAATTGAACCAATAATTGAAGCCAACTTGTCATAATCACAATTTTGATTAATTTCTAAATTTGTAACTGGTATAGCTTCCTGTTAAAATCAACCTAATTGGTACCAATTGCAAACCAATTAAAATCACTTAGAATGTGAATTAGTTTTAACTCGAATTTCATCTTCGGATATCTCAGTCATTGACTGGATGATTGTTTCGTCTTGTTTTCTTTTGGTCGTTGCCGCTCTCAGGCATATTTGATTCGTGCTCATCGATGTCGCGGAGCCATTAGTCATGAATTATGTAGCTGTTTCACTCGATTTCGGAATCCTTTTTCATATGAATTTCTTAACAACAGAAAACGTTCCTCTTTTGGGCAGAGAAATACGAGGTTATATACGCACTGGTTATGCTCAAGTTCTCTCTCGCCGCGCTGTGTATAGAGCAAGTCTATTGTTTATTCACACTCGAACGCACAATGATAAAGGCATACGTTCAGTTCTGACTTAGAGAAAATGATGTTTGTGAGTCGTTTTTGCCAATTCCGCGGGCCTTTTCCTTGCCAATAAAATTTGATTTTTACATTTTCAGAATCCTCAGACTTCCCACCACATATCCTCATCGTCAATATATTTATAGATCTTGCACTTTCATTTTATGAAGCGGCAAAGACAGAAAAAAATGAGAAAAACGGGGATCTTCCACGAGATTTTTTACCAAAAAGGAAGTCTTTAGACTCAATTCCGCGGGTCATAACATTGACTTTGGTCACATATTTTGATCTAACCCTAAAGAGAAACCCTTGATTATCATATATCTCTTGTCAATATTATA
>JZLH01S0318720.1:46268-61635 GCA_001188425.1 Eucidaris tribuloides
TAATATTTATAATCAAGCTTGTAGATTTGTTACAATGGCAAAAAATGTGCCAAAAACGACGGTTTTAGTTCCAGTTTACCATTTGTGTTTGCAAAACTCTAGACCATGAAGAAGTTAAAAGATCGCTAGAAATTGATATGGTCTCTGGATATGTGTATTGAGCTGGAGTAATACTTTACAAATCTTCAGAGCTCATAATTCTCTCTTTTCTTCTCAATCACACCAACAGCTGATGTCGGGTTGAAGTATTCGTTCATCTGTATTCCACCACCTTGACATAATTGTTTGGACGCCGCTTGCATGCGAGAGTACATAGTCGCAATAACGAGCTCATATGCACCTGTGATCGTTAGTATCAGTACCCCGAGGTACATCTGGAGGCCAAACTCTGTACTACACAGCCCAGATACACGTTTGCCCATGCAGTTACAATTTCTCAATCGAGTATGCATCTATAGATATTTTCAGTCTCTGTCTAATACAACTCAATTCTGTGCGGTATTCCCTGTACTTCCATGCGACTATCCTATTTCTTGACAATTCTCCCTCTTCTTCCTTCAGGAAACTGGTGTTTCTTAATCTCAGCTCGCAGTACATGGTCCAGTTTATTCTTCCGTTTTCGCTTCAACCTAACAATTTAATATCTGACGTGCTGTAATATCTGTTTGGTGCTGAAGATAACCGGAAAGTGCTTTGACTCGTTCGTATTTATGCACCAAAGCTACAGTGTATTTATTCGGCATCGGTGTTAAAAATGTCAGAGGTAAAAAATGTTCAGAGGTCAAAATGTCAGAGGTAAAATGTCAAGAGTAAATAATGTCAGAGGTAATATGGTCAGAGGTTAAAAAATGCAGAGGTAAAATGTCAGTATGGTAATAATGGTCAGACTGGTAAAAATCGTCAGAGGTATAATGTCAGATAGTAAAATGTCAGAGGTAAAAATGCTCAGAAGTAATAATGTCAGAGGTAGAAAATGCCCAGAGGTAAAAAATGTCATGAGGTAAAAATGTCAGAGTAAAAATGTCAAGAGGTCAACCAGAAGCGTAATAAGTCATAGGTAAAACTGTCAGTGAATCAAAACTAAGAAAGCAACATGTACTAGACACACCAATCTTTGCTCCTCTTTGTTTTGGGAATCCACATTAACATCACAAGTAAAAAGGAATGAAGTCCGTCATTGACACTCTATTGCTTTTCTGCTACCCGCTAAATTTAGTGTACGGAGTACAGATACAACCAAAACCTCTTGCTTTCATCGAACACATTTCCAAATTCGATATTTTACTTTCCTTCAAACTATTTTAGTGTACATATTACCTCAAAAATTATTTTTACCACCTTTATTAGACTTATATACTCCTTATCCTCTTTACATGATACACCCAAACTTATGTAGCACACATAACATTCAGAAAATCAACTTCCAAATAGCAATCATGCGTAGTGGGCGGCGCCAGGGTAAAATCTTTACGAGGGCGCAATAAATTTGTCGGAGAAAATTTACTGCCATGTTACAACGTAAAAACCAGCATTGCGACAAAGGGGGGGGAGGAGGGGGCGATGACGACAAAACCATTTTTTTTTTGCCGCCAATTTTTTACCTGAAAATACAAGCCAAACAGCATCTGACACGCGGGGGCAGGGGGCCGACGCAACAAAAACTATTGGTAGCCAAGCAACAGATTTAAAAAAAAATCTATATGCAAGAGAACAACAATGGGGCGGGGGAGGCGAAATTTTTTTTCTTATAGAAAAACGGTAAGATCACTTGTTATTTTCATTAATTTAAAAAAATTAGTGGAGGTCGCCCTGCCCCCTCCCCTGTGTTGCAGCATCCCCTGACCATACGAACGAAGACGAGGGACAAGCTATTGTCAGACTCTGTAAGCGCGCGCTAGTGTTTACGCGCCCCCCCCCCATGACAAAGGGGATAACTGGACATTTTAGTGTTTCAGAAAATACAGAGCAAAACTAGTGTTTTCTTTAAAAGCCTGAAAATACTTATAGTATTTTGTTTTTCAGTTCACATATCAAATGTTGTATTTCAAAGGTCTTTCAATTCATATAACAATTTCCTGACAATCAAGATTTTTCGATTAAATTGATCAATTATGCTCATTAAATATGAGAAAGTGAATGTAAATGTCTGGAAGCGACTATGGGCACTGAAGCTTTGCCTAAACTGTTTCAATATTAATGAAAATCCTTTGATTATACCGTATTATTCTGACACCTGACGGCTGGCTGGAGGATTGAATATTGCATTTGCATTTTTGCCGTATTTAATTCTATTCTAAAAACAGTTGTGAGAAAATAACTCATGCACTTAGGTTTCAAAGAAGAAAACATCCATAAATTGAATTACACTATGAAAAAAGTCTTTGCATATTCATTATTTGGCTGAAGTGGGTCATAAAATCAATTATAAGAAATTATTTGAAAAAAATGGGATGTAGGCTACGTATCAAAATCTAATCATCTTTGGGGAATAAGGGCGGCATAATTGATTGAGATTTATTTAGGCATGCACTGCACCCACCCCACCCTGACCATAAATGATAAACTGACATTTGATGTATCAAGCGGATATCTGAGAAAAAACCTTATTTTGTTTAAAGGCCTTATTAAAATACTATCAGTGCTTTTTGTATTACAGTTATCGTATCAAATGTGCATTTCAAGCGGTCTTTCAAAGTAATATTGTCAATTTTCACCTGAAAAATCCCGCATTTTTTGCTTCAAATTGTAAGTTTATGGCCTTTTTGGGGTCGTGGGGTGCCCCCCAAAATTTATATTAAGAACTGTTACTACTGCGAATAACATCACAAACTTTTGTTAAGTTGGTTCACGATTGCACTTTATTTCTTTTCTTCTATATCAGACTCTTGAAGGGAAATAAGTTACTGGTGTTGCATGAGAAACAAATCATTTTTCTTGTAAACCATTAACCATAATATAAATAATAATAACCATGTTTTATATAGAGCGCATATAGCGTGCTCTCTATGCGCCTTTACAAAATCGAAAAATCATTAAATTGATTTTCAAAATATATTAATACTTTACTTTGACCGTTTTACATAAACTTTACCGAAGGTTTAAAAGTCTTTACCTAATTGACAGAAAAGGCTGTCTATTTTCAAACCAAATCAAAAATTTGGCTAATACTTGATTTATTTGTCTGGTAACTAACAAAACTAAAAATATCATTGAAAGACTTTTACAAACTCTTCTTAAATTTTCAGTAACCCTTCACGCATTTCTCACAGGTCTCTACTTTTCTTGAAATTTTGTGCTGCGAAATGCAAATATGCTTTCGTTTTCTTCTTCTTTTCTTCTTCTTTTTTTTACATATGTTAATTTGTTATGTGTGCAAAATCAGGACACCCATTTGACTGACAAAAGTGTGTAAAGTATTTTAAGGGAGAAAATGAATTTATGAAACGAATTGATACATGTCTAGATTCAAACGGAACGTGTAATTTCAGATTATTTGAAAACTTTAGAACCCTGTATTCATCTTTTTACTATTTTGTGGAAAAAACAGATTATTATGGGCCTTTTGGACTGCAAAATGGCACATCTTTGGCAATGAAATAAAATTTTCACCAACTTTGACTAAATGTTTGTAGAATATCTGGGAAGTCTTTAGACTCAATTCCGCGGGTCATAGCATTGACTTTGGTCACATATTTTGATCTAACCCTAAAGAGAAACCCTTGATTATCATATATCTCGTGTCAATAGTATATCAAGCTTGTAGATTTGTTACAATGGCAAAAAATGTGCCAAAAACGACGGTTTTAGTTCCAGTTTACCATTGTGTTGCAAAACTCTAGACCATGAAGAAGTTAAAAGATCGCTTAGAAATTGATATGCTTAACGTCAATGTGAGCTAAAAACAAGAAATCTTGTGATAGGAGACGGAGAGGCGAGGTACTAAAAATGGATGGATGTGTCTATGTGTATATGTGTGTATGTGTGTGCATATATGTGTATGTGTGTGTTTATGTGTATGTGGTGTGTGTATGTGTGTGTATGTGGTGTGTTTGTGTGTGTACGTGTGTGTATGTGGTGGTGTATGTATTCATTTATTCGTTTGTTTGTCTTGTTTAATTTATGAGGATAACACATACTACATAATGTTTGGAATGCAGAAAATTAATTCAAAGTAAATCCAAAGAAAATTCAGACTAAATGGGTGACTTTTATAAAATATGGAGTGAAATTTAGTCCTTTTTAATCTTTCATTTCTTGTGCTTTGCTTCGAGTATAATTTTGTTTTACGACACCGTAATTGATTTGAAACACTATCATGCACAGGGTAAAATGATTTTTTTTCTCTCTTTTGTATTTTATATAATGATATACATAAAATAATTCACACAACAAAACTTCACTTTCGAATGTTTAAAACGGAACAATCACCTTAATTAAATTGAAATGTTTATGATCACTAACTTTACTTTACAATTGATGTGGATTTTTCCTTTGATCAGATTTGTTTTCTTTATTCAAATTATACAATTTTTCTTATGTAATCAATTTACCGATGATTCTTCTTTGAAGATCAACACGTGCTACAGTATTTCTATTAACTTTTATATATTACTTTGTTCCTATTAGTGGAAATTATTGTGTAATCATTGTCATAATTATTTTTAATCATTTTTTATTGTAATATTTGGTGGCTGGTTCATAAAAATTGTACCATTCTAGCAAACAATTCATCATATAATGCGTAATCATACAGATTATCCAATATAATGCATGTTGACAACATGATAAATATGCTACTTCATATTGCATGATGTAATCACACATTTACAAACATAATACTTTTTACATTTGATAAGTCCATGTAGGTTTCTACCCATAACGTTTAAAAACGACAGCAGAAAATATTGATGGTATACCATTACATAATCATTGCTGCTTACACAACATGAACACAACATTAATGCATGAATTAAACATTTTACTTTGATTTTACATTATCAAAGAGGCTAAACTCATTATGTGGTCTACCGCCTTGGAGTTGAAGTATTACATATAAAAACATTAAACCTTAGCGCTAACCCCAAATCATTTTTTAACCACAATGAGTTATTGAGATTAATACATAGCAATAGGTCCCTAGATTATACCTCGCCATAGAATAAAATATGTTGCGATTAGACTAAATATTTCCACATGTGCAAAAAGTCAGGGAAAATAAACACACTAATTTCTGAAAAGTTAAGTAGCTCCTTTCGGAACATAGCTCTTCATATAAACATTTCTTGAATAACAGACTCAGAGAATGAAAGTTAGGGGGTGGGGGTAATCTTACAGGTAGTTGAACTGTGCACTGTAACAACTACGGTGTTCAAACAACACCAGTCGGTGTTGTGAGAGGACCGCACCAGTCAGGTGTTCAAAATAGACCATGGAATTTGAATATAACACCAAATATTGTTAATATAACAAACAGAATGTGCTATACCATCATCAATGTGTGTTGAACTAACATCAATGGGTGTTGAATCAACACCATTAATTTAAGACTGGTGTAGAATGCTTGGTGCGGTCCTCTCACAACACCCGAACTGGTATATTTTAACTACAGACTGTTTTTTTGCAGTGCGATAGAAATAACCCATTTACATTTTAGCAGATCGTTTGGTTTTTGTTGTACAAGATGACTGTTTCTTTTTGTATATTGCACATGACAGAAAACATAACTTTCCTGGGGGTGTTTCATAAAGCTGTTCGTAAGTTACGAACAACTTTACGAATGACTGGTGATACTTTCTTGGGCGCTAATCAGTTTTTCATGCATTTACATGTAGCATAAGAAGGTATCACCAGTCGTGCGTAAAGTCGTTCGTAACTTACGGACAGCTTTATGAAACACCCCCTGGACTGTATCGATATCCTAGTTATTTTAAGAATTGTTTATTTTTTCATTTCATTTCATTGCAACTCCAAAGCGTTGGATTAAACTTTTAACCAAACAAACTTAGGACAACTCCCGCAAGCCTTCATGTGCACTCTAGACAGTGTAGGTTATATACATTGGTATACGTTTCAACTCATCTGGTTCTTGAGGTATCGTGGACAACTCCTAATGATGTAATTGCAACGGTAATCATTCATAAAATTTTAAATGCATAATTAATTGCATGATTGCTTTAAATTGACTGGATATACATGAAGAACGAATTTGCTAGACTCCGAAATTTAATAATATTTTATAAAATTCATTTTTCACTGCCACACTTGCGTTCTTGTTAACTGTACATCTTCTAGACAAATGACTCCAAAACTCAAACCTCCATTTGTTTTGTCAGTTTCTTCTTTTATACCTCTAGCTTTATCAATCAATTCATTTCATATACTTTTACAATAATTAATCTGTACCCACATTCATTTAAACTGTTGTCAAACTATCTTATATGTCCTCATCTGTTCATGTATATAATGTATTTTGTATCTCTGTTAAATATAATTTTGTACTTCTTTTGTATATTTGTATATTGTAAAGTGTGAACGAACCAAATTTCCAAATTATTGGACAATAAAGATGAACTTATGAACTTATCAACTTATGATTACAGTAATACAATAACGATTCAAATATATCTACTCAACACGAATAACTCCAACTAGCACTACACTGAAATATCACCAATATATCAATCTTTTAATAAATACAAAATGTTTGTACTTAGTTAGATCCTCAGCAATATTGTTCCTATTGATAGAACAAAATTACTGCACATTATTGTAATTGTTCTGCTGTTTATAACTAGAGCCATATTCAAAGTTATTATCTGCATATTATCTGAATGAGTTTGGGCACATGAAGAAATTTGTCTGCAATTTGGGTTCACATATTCTTCCAATAGACTACCGAACTGTGCCGTCACTTTGGTTCAGAAATATGCGTAGACAATAATGGAGGCACCAGGTGCAGCGCGTCGCAGGAGGTTGTATCGAGTACCAGTAGGAGAATTTCAGTTGTACTGAACTTTGGTTTGGCCATGGCTATTGTCCCCGCGTATTTCTGAACCAGTCTTACGTCATCACTTATGCTCTCTACGCTAACACCCTTACATTTTCTTGTTGTTTTAGTGTAAAAAAGACCAAAGTTTTCCGTTTTACAAATGTCAAATTCCGTTTTTCTCCGTTTTACAATTGTCAATTCCGTTTTCCTCCGCGTTGTAATTTTGCAATTTTCCCACTTGAATTGTTGTTGAAGAAAATTACAACTAACATCAGAAATATCACAAATAACGTCAAGCTTGATAGGCCCAATGATTTGGGTTTGCGACATATTTACAGTTAACGCATGATTTCTTTGGCTTCATTAGGCATTTTTTTTTTGTAAATTAGTTTAGTTTTATAATAAATATTTATCAATTTTATTTTGGAGGTATTTTTGGGCATTTTTTTTTTCATTTTTGTTCAAAATGCTGCTTTCTGCGTCATACCTCAAATTCCGTGATTTTCGCAGAAAATCCGCAACGCTGAAAACTTCGGTCTTTATTTTAGTGTTTTTCTTTTAGACACGTCCAATTAATTGGGCTAACTGACAATTGCAACTAAAATCGGCATTTTCCTGCTCTATGTACACTCTATATCGCATCCTCACGTCCGTCGCTGTCGAGCGCTAAGTTAGGCTGGGACGAAAACGTGACGTTGTCCTGCGACGCAGCGGATAAAGTCCTGAAGCTCGCAGACCGGTGGACCCCGCCTGTCATCGACGACTTGGGCATGAGTGAGCGAGTGAGGCGCTCCTTACGCTTGGCGATTTTCGCGCCTTCTTCGTATTGGTTCACCAGGCTGGGAACAAGACCGCCTGTGAGTGCTACGAGTGATTTGCGTGGCCTCCTCGCACTCAAAGTCGTTGATGCGGGAGATGCTTTGACCTTGTCGATCATGCCCGCGAGATCTTCCATGATAGGAATGATGTTCTGGGAGGGAGAGATAAAGAAATAACACCAACAAAGTCAATTAGCAAGTACACTGCAAAACTCATGTGTTACATTTAACACCAGGGGTGTTACCCAATATAAACACTACACAAAAAGTAAGTTCCTCTTTTACAAAATGCCATAACTTTTTAACGAAATAGTTTGAGCAAAGTAATTTGGCAGGAGTGTTTCTGCCTTCACTGAATAACTTCTGCATGAAATTGTGATTTATCCGTCAAGTCATGCATGAGTGAACACTTTTCAAAATTCACACGAGTCATTGTGGGAGATTTGTGATACAGGATTTTGACACATTCTGTTTTTGGGGAATGATTTAGCGCTATTTATGTTAATGATCTATCGTTTGACCCCTTTGCACCTCCCCAGACAGTTTCCACATATTTTACGGTTCAGTGTGCTCAATTCAAAAATTGTTCATAATTCCTAAATTTTCAAACTGTAAAATTCATTAAGATTATTGAAAACAAGGCAATTTGCAAGATTGTGTCTCGCCCACCCTGCTGCTGCTGCTGTGTTGCCATAGTCCTCAAAGAACCGTCGGCATTCTCTTGATGTTGATAGCGTTCTCTCTTGCCACAGCCATTCCACCATCTGTCCACATCCTGATGTTGTCAATCCAACCTGTCTTCCTCCGTCCTGGCCTGGCCTTCCCTTCTACCTCTCGTTCTATTGTTGTTTGCACTAAACTATCTGGTCGCCGTTTCCAATGTCCGTACTTTGACACTTTTCTCTTCCTCAGTTGCACAATCAGGTTTTCCTCTTCAGTCACCCCTACTCTTTGGCGAATCCATGCATTAGTCTTCTTGTCTTTCCAGCTGACCTGCAGCATTCTTCGCCATACCCACATCTCAAATGACTCTATCCTCTTCATGTCACTTTGTTTCCATGTCCAGCTTTCTGCACCATAGAGGGCTATACTCCACACCAGTGTTTTCACCAACTGCTTCTTTAGTTTCAGGCTGATCTCTTGTGCCTTCCACAATCCAATTACTTGGCTGGTGGCATCCCTTGCAATGGCTAATCTGGCACCTATCTCTGGTGTAGAGTCTCCGTCCATTCCAACCATTGAGCCAAGATATTTGAAGCGGTCTACTTGTTTGATTGTTTTGCCATCAAGGAAGACTTGGTCGTTGCTTCCATGAACAATGACATGAGTTGGTTGAGTTTATATGGAGACCAAAAGTATGGCTACATTTCTGTAATTCCAGTGCTTGTTTCTCCAGTTCTGTCTTTTAAGCGAGCGTGCAAGCAATGTAGTGTCATCAGCATAGCGGATATTCCATATTGCTCTTCCACCGACAATGCTGCCCGATCTGTCGTCTAGTTTCTCTTTTACCCGTCGCATTATGTCTTCACCACAGGCATTGAAAAGCAAGGGGGATACAATGCAGCCCTGTCTAACCCCTTGTTCAAATGAAAACTGGTCAGTGTGGCCATCTGTTACTCGGATAACTCCAGTAGCTTTTGAGTCTCGCCCACCCGTGACTAAATAAAGAAAGGTTACTTTCCCTAAGTACATCCCTACACCACGTTTGACTTATAATGACCTTTGACCTTACCACGTGACCTCTGATGGCAAGATAACAAGATCCCCCAAGTGCATCTACAACCCAAGTTTAGTTAAAAAGGGAGTGACAGTTGCGAAGTTATGTGTCATAAGAGAGTCTTGTCGGTAAACATTAACATCTGACCTCAAATGACCTTTGACCTCACCATGTGATCTCCAACAGCACTGCAACATGATGATACCCTAAGTGCATCTATCACCCAAGTTTGGTTGCCAATGGACCAACCGTTGCCAAGTTATGTCATAACAGAGTCTTATAGGTAAACTTTAACGTTTGAACTAAAATGACCTTTGACCTTACCATGTGACCTCCGGTGGCACCAAACCATGAAGGTCCCCCAAGTGCATCATCTACAACCCAAGTTTAGTTAAAAAGGAGCAGCGGTTGTAAAGTTATCTATCATAAGAGAGTCTTGCAAACCTTTGACCTTTGACCTCATCGTGTGACCTCTGACAGCACCACAACATGATGGTACCCCAAGTGCATCTATAACCCAAGTTGGTTGCCATTGGACCAACTAGTTGTTGCCAAGTTATGTGTCATACGAGAGTCTTGCAGGTACTCTTTAACAATGTGACCTTAAATGACCTTTGACCTCAACATGTGACCTCCGACCGCACCACAACATGATGGTACCCCTAGTGCATCTACAACCCAAGTTTGGTTGCCATTGGACTAAGGGTTGCCAAGTTATGTGTCACAAGAGAGTCTTGCACGTAAACTTTAATGTTGACCTCAAATGACCTTTGACCTCACGATGTGACCTCCGACCACACCACAACATGATGGTTCCCCTAGTGCATCTACCACCCAAGTTTGATCGCTATTTGACCAACGGTTGCCAAGTTATATGTCATGAGAGACTCTTGCACGTAAACTTTAACATTTGTGCCGGACGCCGGACGAGGGACGGACGGACGCCATTTGGATCCCTTAGTCTCACCTTCACTTCCGGTGGGCGAGACAAAAATTGAAATCAGATATTTTTCAGCAAAATGTACCGGCACATGTTTCACGAACTTAAGAGGTTGTATCCATGTCATGGTTGAGTGGGCACACTTTATTAATAAAGCCAAAAAATACTTTTTGCAATGTTATTTTGGCATAATGGATAACTCCTGTGATTTTTTAAAAGTGACAATTTTGCCTCTAATGTATGCTCAGTCATGCATGGCCTGGCGCATCAATTGCATTATCTCACAAAAGTTAGTCAATAATTGTAAGAACACCCCTATGAAATCATTTTGTTCAAATTTGTTTCGTTAAAAGGTTATGGTAATTTGAAAAAGGAAGAACTTATTTTTTTCTGTAATGTTTACATACTGGGTGCGGTGTAGAATTTTATCACCAGGGATCTGATTTTAAGACCGAAAGGGTTACCATTATACCAAGATTATCTCTTTAACACCGTATCAGGTATCCATATTGGGGGAAAAATACAAGCGCTGAATTTAACGCCCCTTTTATTTTACAAAACAAAGGCTACTAATGCCGTTCATAACATAAGACCGTTTTCCCATGACATTTCGATGCGTTATGTGAACTACATGTATAATGCAAAACTACATGTTCCCAACCAATGACCTTATGAAAGAAATTGGTAATTAATTGCAATAGGCAATCTACAATCAATAACATTTTTATAGAACTGATTACTGGCTATTCATTTTGAATTCATTGGGTCCATTTGATTACCACAGGTTTTAAATGTCAGTGTAATGCATTGTTTGGAAACATCTTAAGTTTGACCTAACTTGCGAAAGACTTACCAAGTAAATAATAATCATGTGTGGTCTGGATTAGTGCTAACTGGTTCCATTTGCAGAAAGCTGTGTTAGACCTTAAAATCAACATTTCTCTTTTCATGTTTAAATGTTTACGCAGAATATGTTTATTATTTAATTTCATCATTGGCGTCATTATATTGTATACCCGTGGGCATGGTGAGTCTAGCGTTCTTTTGCAACATCTTTAACGCTTAGATCATAATCTATAAATCCACCTGCTTTCCTTTTGGTAATAGTGGTGACCTAGCTTCCTGATTCTTTGAAATATACTTGCACAAAGGTAAATGACATGGTTGGGGTAGTTCTCAACTTGGGGTGAAACTATTCTAGAATCAAGAAAACTGTGCACGGATTCCACTGTGAAAATTTGGTAGTCAAAAGTTGACTCATTCAAATATAACTTCCATCTGTATGCCCTGTGACAGACAAATCTATTGCGTAGGGTTCTATGAAATGTATTTTTATCGGGGCTGGAGTTAAACAAAATACTAGTATGTTCATACTAGATTCGGCTGAAGTAAACAAATTCAAGATTAATCCTTCCAGCCAGGAGATACACTCCAGCTGGTGTATCCATTGACATATCTTTCGACCAGTTTGGTTCAAAAGGCACTTTTGTGTTTCTCCCAATCATGTCACTGCCCTAAAAGTTTTTTAAAAAGTTGTACAGAATGCATAATTATGTGTTGCATTCATCGCCTATCGGCTACACTGCATTTAAAGCCACAGGCTAACATTGACCACAGTTTGAAAAATTGTGAGCTACATAATCTTCCATGCTTTCAGTGTCTTTGGTAAGGTCTAAAAATGAAGCCCTGAAAAACTTGTACTTCAAAGTGATGATTTAGTGCTTTAAACGAATGAAAATCTACAAGCACTTAAGTTGACAAGATTCACCTGCCCATTTCCTCCCATAGACTAACTTTGTGTAGATCTGACTAATTTATAGTCGGGTGGAGTACTAATTGCTGGCATACCATGCCAGGGGCTGAATAACTTTCTAAACTTTGGTATTCTAGAGTGTTTATTTGTCCATTTGAACACTACTATGTAGCTCAAATATCACAGTTTGACTATTTTTTAACTGAAGCTCCACAATGTTCGCCTATTACTTTAATATATTACCTAGTATGTTATGTCGTAGCCTTCGAAAAAGTATTTCACATAGGCATATACCACTGAGTATAAAGTTTCTTTCCTCTTAAAGATTCTATTCATTTGCCATGAAGTTTTAATAAGGTTGTTGGTGCGGAAACCCGTTTGTTGATTATGTTAGCGCCCTCTACGAGAACTATGTAGGCCCATATATAGGCCCAAAATTTGGTCAATGACATGATCCCTCCCCGAGTTTTTACACTGATGGTTTCAGGTTTTTAAACAATGGAAACATTGTTAAACTCTTGATCAGGGGGAATTGTCCTCCGGGATAGTGGTCCACCAGGGGTATTGTCCTTCGGGAGTTAGGAGTGTCCCCGGGGTAGAAGTCCTAGAACAGATTGACACGACATTCTTACTCTATATTTTTCCACGTTTTGGAATGCATCGCTGAGCGCCGTCTTATGTTTGTCCACCATGATGTTTATCTCCTTAGTCCTGTCTAAGATTATTTTCATCTCCTCGCTCTGACCATAGATCTTCTCACATTGATTCTTGCTCTGCATTATGCTTTCCTCCAACAGACATAGGTTAGCGTTGATGTCAAACCTGTACGTACAAAAGATATTTAAACATATCATTCACTCACACGTTTTATGTACAATAGTAGTTACGTCCACATCTTAAATTATCGTAAATAAATAACGGAAGACTAACATAAACTACAATTTATTAATGTACATTATCATCATCCTCACCATTACGGACATTCTTAGTATTATTACTACAGTGGTGACAGCCCACTTCACCAAAGGCCCGCGAGACCGAAAGCCGCGCGAGACCGAAGGCCCGCAAGACCGAAGGCCCACGAGACCGACTTTTTTGTATTTTATTTTCCTTCATCAGGTGCCGCGGTCGAGTGGTTTAAGGCGCCTCGTTGCAGCGGCGAAACAGGTGCCTGTTATCAGAGGGGGGAAGGGGGCAGAGCTAAAAAATTCCCGATAACTAAGTCTAAATTTAGTGGCGAAGCTAGGATTTAATTCAGGGGGCGGTAGTCAGCACGCGAAGGAATGAAAGAAAATAAAGTACAAAAAGAAGTCGGTCTCGCGGGCCTTCGGTCAAGTGGTCGGACCCCACTACAGTATTATCATTATCATCACAATCTCCTCCTCCTCCTCTTCCTCCTACCCCCTCCGTGGCGCCGCCCTCTTCTTCTTCTTCTTCTTCTTCTTCTTCTTCTTCTTCTTCTTCTTCTTCTTGTTCTTCATCTTCTTATTCTTCCCCAGTCGTCTTCTTCTTCCAACCAAACTGGTAGATAACTGAAAAAACGATTTGATAATGGGATAGACTATAATGCAAACACATTATTACAATAGTGATGAGATAAAGTTTAATGTGGGCGTTGGAAAGAAAATGGAGAAAAAACTAAGTACGTGTGTCATGTGTGAAGAGTTATACCATGATGGGCCCTAAAGGGCGTGCTGTGACACCATCGTTCACAATTTTTGGCTATACCTATTCAATGTTGGCAAACTTTGAGAACTGTTTTGGTCGGTGAAAGTTTGTATATATCAGTGTTGTAGTGGAGTCACCACCTTTCGAGGCCAAGACCGAGTCCGAGTCCGAGTCACCAACGTACGAAATAATATAGTATTTTAGGTTACAGTATTTAACTTTTAAAATTACTTTGAAATCCTTCCACGATCAATTGAACACAATCAATCAACCAATCAACCATTCACTCAATCAACCAATTAGGCCAAATAAAATCTATCAATTTGAAAAAAATTCAGACAAAATGATCAGAGGTGAATTGACTTAGCTTCACGATATCTTAGGATTTCCACAATTCTTTACGGAATATAGCATTTTTTTAAAAAAAAAATACTTAAAAATGCATGTCCTGACAAAAGAGATGGGATTATTTTTGGATTCACCAGATTCTATAAAGTCTTGCGGCCTCGACCTAGGCCTCTACCTGAGTAAGCGAGACCGCATGTTAGGAGGCCGAGTCCGAGTCCGAGTCCGAGTCATAGGATTACGAGGCCGAGGCCGAGGACTGGCAAAGTCGGCCCTGCCTCGAGTCCTCCAACAGTAGTATGTATGTTTGATTGTTGAAGTGTTTTCCCCCACTTTTTATTCTTTCACAATTCGTGTGTTTTTTTTTGTTATTTACCTTAACGAAGCTACATCGTTCCGTAAATCCCGTATATCCATTGGACTGATGGTATTCAATGCGCTACTTTCGTCCGTAAGTTTGATAGCGATATATCGGTCCATCAATCGATTTATGACTCGCTGTCATGAAGAAATACACAGAACTTACGATAATTTTTAAGCAAAATGTCTCCAGCCTTACATTAAATAAAGTGATACAGCCAGTAAAAATGAACATGAATAGATGGTGATATCCCCCTCACTTTCAGAAGTCAGGGGGGCATCCTATCATTTGCCCCCCCCCCACCACACACACATTTTACGGGACAGATCCATGGACAGCCCGAACCAGAACTGTGATCCTTCTACTTTCATGGGCTATTTGATGGGTTATTTGTATATAATGACAGAGCCACATATGTCATTTTAGGCATATTTTTGAAAAGGTCCGTACCAAAACATTTCCCCGTCACGTTACCCAAGATATCCCCCCCCCTCCCACAACCACCACCCAGGAGCTGCGCCAGGGTAACATCTTAGGGAGGGCACTAACCCTGGTGGGGATGAAAATGTCAAACAGACTTAAATTTTAAAGAATTACAAAACCCCTGCGAGTTTCTGAATTGTTTTGTTTTTGTTTTTTGTTTTCTTGGCGGGGGGGGGGGGCGGATGCCCCTCCGTGGTGCCTCGCCCCTGCCACCGCCACCACCACCTTGCGAAAAGCTACATGTTAATGCCCTTGCAACTATAAATTTAAGTCAAATATGACGTGACAAATTTA
>JZLH01S0318742.1:0-14921 GCA_001188425.1 Eucidaris tribuloides
ACGTGCGTTTTGGACGAATTTGTTCAACACTATGGGGCGTTTAAGTGACCGTGCGGTCAGGTTCATCATATTAATTGTTGGTTTGCTGATTAGTGAGCTGTTATTATTTTCGTGCTGGCTTGCATTTAGAGATGTAAGGGTTGGTTGAAGGAGAAAAGTATACTTGATTTTTATTGGAGTAGAATTCTCATGTGCAATTTTTTCACTTGAAGTATATGCTAACAACTATGTACGTTGCCTAGTTTGTGTAATACTTTTGATTTTTACCGGAGCTAGGACTGGTATGGTAGAATTTTGATATGGTTACTTGTAAGCTCGTATGGTGATGATACTAATTTGATAAAGTATGTTAGTAAGCACTGTGTATGATTATACCAGTGTACCCCTCCAAAAGTTTACAGTATCAGAGAACATAGGGTGCCTTTGTGGCTTCAAAAACTCATTTATCTTGTTTTATCAGGAGCAAATATAAACACTTTTGCCTGTGGTATGACTAAATGATGGGCTTTCATGATTACCATACCACGACAGTTTATGAGACTGGATATTCTCTTTTGAGTGCGTCTGGTGAAATATGGAGATGGTTAAGTGAAGTAAAGTTTATTTTGTGTATTGGAGCAAATTCACATAGCAGACGTGCTTCGTTGCAACAATGGTATTTTGTCATCTCGGATCATTGTAGAAGCTAGTAAGTAAAGTGTGTTTTGCATAGTTAGAAGTATTGTAAATCGCATATTTTTTATCTGTTTCCGGCAATCTGGAGAGGAATTTCTGTAAAAACCGGGTTAACAATCACTAATAGACTTGTTTTTGAGCACCGTTTCTGTTATGCCGGTATTGGGGAGTTTCCGATTATTTCCGGCATTTTTAGTTCAATCATTGTAGCGATTGCAAAGCATTAAATTTAAAGTCCGTATCGACCGTATGTATGCACTCGGGCACAGGTTATTTCTGTGCGGATGACATGAGCCGTCAAAATATCTGTGCTCAAAATCAATTTGACACATATGCGTGGCTTGCAGCCGAGGGTCACTTATTACGCGATGAGCAGTGGTTTATTTGTTGTACTTTCGGGTTTTCTCACCGGTTCGAAAATACTTGCAATGGAGACTGTTTCTATCAGTCGATGTTATCGGTAATCTTTTCAAACAAAGATATAACGGTTATCTCTCATGCGTGCTATTATTGCAGTGTGGCGAAAAAAGACAGGAGTGATTTTATGGAGCCTGAAACTTATAAACACGAAAATCGCTGTTTACACAGATACGGCCAGGGACCGGAAGAATGATTGTTGGCGCTCAGGTTTGAGCTTTCTTCTACTCCGATGTTAGCGTTAGGCGTTCTCATTCTGGAAAACTAGGCTCCTAATAGAAATACGACTTCGTTGAAGGTCTTGGTCACGATACGTTTAATATTCTAATTTTTGTGCACACCAATTGTGTCAAGGTATTGTCATGTGTTCCAACGATGCTTCAAGATAGTCATTAGGACGACAATTTGTCTCTCCAAGTCTTGGCACCTTTACGAGCAGTTACTAGGTCATTTTATGTTAGCATCACAGATAGCACAAATCATAGCCTCATGTATACGTTCTAAGTTAGTCAAACACTCAGTTATTTGAAATGCTTCTTAGTATATTTTTGATCAATACGATCGTGCCTTTACTCTCTAAGAACCATTGATAGTTTAAATCTTTCAGTGACATTGTACAGAGGAGTGGCTAACTCCTGTTATTTAATTTCTCCGCAACGTCCATGCCGATTTGACCGTTGTTTTTTATGCGCTCGAGACTTTTCTTGAGTTGCGACAGTTGTTTCTTCGTTGTAATGGAATAAGGGCAGGGAAAGCAGCTATATATAAGATATTTCGTTAATAATTTTGGGGTGCAGGTGCTAGTTTTGTCTACTCGTGGGGCCTCTGATAAAACTTCAGGGACATTTTTTCATTATAGCCATGTTGATTGATATTTAAATGTGAGGGCGCATAGTGTAGTAATGATTTTATGAAATTTTCAAGCTAAAGAGAGGTTCATTTTTTTGGTTAAGCGGAAACAATATAAATGGACCTCATCTTTTTTGGAGGAACAAAATGGTCAGTAATTGTACAATGTCGAAAAGTTTGTCGTTTTGTATGTTTACGTTATAATCAGATAATTTAATTTGTGCTGGAAGAGTTATATAAGTAAACAAGATGTAATATACAATAGTTTTGAAAACATGTACAGTAATATATTTTTTGAGCATTCTGTGCATTCATCTGCTCGCCTAGTTAGAAATTTAGGGTCTGTTTTAGACTTGCAATGTTCAGTTGAGACACTCTATTTGTGTAAATTATTTTGTTTGTCATTTGATGAGATTGAGTTATTAGTATAATATTTGAAATAATAGAATGTGCAGGGTTTGCTGGTCAGTGAAAAAAATAAGCAAATGTGAAAAAATAGCTGAGCTTAGCGTACCTGCAGTGATGTGGGTTGACAATAGAGTTTCTAAGTTCCAGTAAAGCACAAGCTCATTATGGCATTGTAGTTAACTACGAGTAGAAATTAATGTCAGCTTAGGCCCTTTTTGAACTACTCGGTCAAGGCTGAGATCAGAGCGTAATTTTTCTCTCCAATGTTTTTTGCCTTGGTATTGTTTTTTTGTGGTTATCTTTCCTCTGGCATTTATCGTGCCTTTTATATTATGTTATATTTGTTTCATTTAATTGTATCTAATGTTCCTTGTGGGGATGTCATTTAACTATTCTAAATCGATAATGAAAACTCAAACACTGGAGGACAAACTAAACTCCAATATCTTGCTGTGACCAGAGATTATGCGAGAGTCGGAGTAATTAGCAGGTTCGCATTTCACATACAAAGCTTGCCAGTAGTTGCAACTTAATCGATAATGTAATATTTTTCTCTTTTCTTTCTACAGGAGCTTGGTTATATTTCAGAGGAACCGAGGTGTCCCAGATAAAGCAAACTAGGGTTCTAATATTTTATAGCTATTTTTGTGTCAGAATGTCAGTGGGAAAGCTTGATTGTTTATGCCACAAAATGGGGTTTTATTTATTAATTGACTTGCTCTTTTTTATGAAACGGGCGAAGGTTACCAAGTCCCTCGATGTCAGTTTTGCAGTTTTGATAAAAGCACGAAATACTTAGAGTAACATATCTAAATGAATAGTTTGCATTTAAAAATCACCACCTTAAAGAATAGTACATGATCTATGATTTAGCTTCAAAGAATAATTTTCAATTTTGTGTACCGTACTACACTGTAAATCGCAAGGCTGTTTCTCCATTATGTCATTAGTAAAATCCATTAAATTAGCAATTTTTTAATGAGACCTCTCATATTGATTATTGGAATGTAGTTTTTTCTAATAGTAAAGCATTGTATCGGAATACATGTTTCTTGAGCATTGGTCTAAATATGATGCACAGTGTAAAATTCATTCTCTTAATTTATCTGAGAAACATGACACACTTTAAGTGGAATTGATATTACATTTTCGACAAGTGGGGACGGCTGTTTCGCAGTGTGATGTCACAAATTTAACACTTTAACATATGCATAACGCTGTTAATCTTTCGGATTTTCGCCTGAACTTTTTGGGTTAATAGGTTTCTCTCATTCGAACTTGACTTTTATTAAAATATCAACATTGAAACACGTCAGGTGTGGAATTTCCTTTTAAATGAATGGCTGTCATTGTGCGCTTTTTAATGAAGAAGCAAATGCACAAACACGAGATTTAAAAATCACAATTGCATATATTGATTATATATCAAAGTAGATCGTCATGTACATGGAAAAAACAGAGTTTCTCTTTAATCTAGTACTTTATCATGTAACCAATTAGGTACATAGAGAGTTAAGGCATTTTCTACATGCACTATGATTTTAGATATATTGTTCACTGTTGCTTTTTTTTGAGTGGATAAATGTGTTATTTGTATTATTAGAGTTAACTGACAAGTTGGCTTATTAGTATGTGTTTAAAATTTGTTAGATGTAATTCATACAGTGGGTTTTGTTTTACTTTTAGGGCTCAGGGATTTTTCGGTGGTTTTCCCGGACCGTTGGGGTTCAGATAGTTCGTGTTATTTTTAGGTTTTTTTTTTTCTTCTACCTGCGGGGTGGGGTGTGGCATAATTCAGTCAGAGCAACATCAAGCATTCAAGAAATCTTACATGTTTTCTCCTTGATTAGTCAAGTAAAAAAACATAACCATAGTTTGAGTCTGTCAAATTTCTTGCAAAATTGATACAACAGTACTAATTAAACTGATATCGTAGGAAAGTGAGAGCATAATCCTTTTACTTTCATGGGGTTCATTGGTAATTCATTTTCGGTCATGGCTGACAACTCAACAAACTTTGCCGTTAATCAAGTCGTAAGACAATGGTTAAGTACCAGGATGTGTACCTGGATTTTTCCACGGAGAGAGTGTGATATTTTTAGATGTATCTATGTGACGAAGCATATTACACACATTATGTTGCAAAGTATACTGCATATGGGACAGGTGATAATATCACGATGCTTGAACACCCCTCCCTTTAAGATAATTATATAATATTGGATGGCTTTGAGGTGGACACAAGAAAATATTGTACGATTGGTGACAAATATCAAACGAGTCGCAGACGAGTCCGATATTTTCATAGGAGTACAATATTTTCTGTGTCCACCGAAAAATAAGCCATCCAATATTATCATTATTATTTAAATCCACTAGAAAATGATTAAAATTGAATTTTCACACAATAATCTATCCTATAAATCATCAAGTCTGTCAATGGCGGCCATGCACTGATTGTGCTTTTTATGACACTTGTCATTTTCCTTATCCAATAGAATTCAAATCTTTCTCTTAATTGAGTAAATTAAGCAAAGCAAGCAAATTATGATGAATTTATGATTAATGTAAATCTTGAAAAACATGGCTAGTAATTGCCAATACGTTAAAAATTGTGTGGAAAACTGGATCAACTGGACAGGCAAAATACAATAGTATCAATTATCTGATATTTTTTCCTCAGCGTGATATTTTCAATATCACACGCGTCTCAAGGCAGCGCGTATACACGCATTCCTTTGCGCGCGGGATACGCAATAATATCACGGTGCTTGAAACCCCCCATTTAGATAATAATAATATCCAATATCCATGTGACACACTGTATATCCAGCTGCTATCATGAACAGTCCATGGTCTCATTTTCTGTTTGGCAGAATGCTTGTATTCCTGTTATTCAAAATGAGAAAAAGAAAAAGAAGAATTGAATTAAATAAATATATCAATTCATACATAAATAAATTAATCAATTAAATAAAAAATTTAATCATTTAATAAAAAATGGATTTATTTGATTTAAATCATATCGTTTCCTTCAAAGCATTTTTAAAATAATTTTTCAAAACAATCAAAACATTGCCTCATAAGTGTAAAAAGGGGATGCTTTGATAGAATTTGTGTAACTGTCCATTACTTAAATCACTAAAATTAGTTTCCCTAAATATGGAAAAATCCATTTGGTTTTCTTATCATTTTTGTAACATGACCAATTATGTATGTATTTATTTGGATCTTTATCAAAATAAATATTTTTTTCTTAAAATGGCATTGATTTAAACCAACCATGGTAATAGATAAATAAATAAATAAATAGATAAATAAATAAATAAATAGATAAATAAATAAATAAATAAATAAGTAAATAAATAGATAAAACAAAAAAATCAATTAAATGTATATTCTTAATCTTAATTCAAAATATCTTCTGGGTTTACTACAAAAATGAGATGAAATCCATTATACTTAAATGCATATCCAATGAAATAAAACAATTCATTATTGGTGTGGATAACTTGATTAGATGGAATTGATGGGCATTTAGCCATTTACAGACAAGAGACTATAATTCCAAACTTACTTTGAATGATTTGTAGATATGCTTGTGCTGCCGGTGAATCTGGAATCTCATCAAGGAAGGATTTGCCCTCATCACAGCATTTACCTGATGGACAAAATATACAGAAACAAGAAATACATGTACTTACAAGGAACATAAATTATCTGATCCAATACATACGTGACCGTCGAGCTCCAAACCAACAAAAAGTCACAGATATTCTTTGTAATTGACCAAAATGTGTCTTTCGGGTTGACCAACTCAAATTTTTGAAGCTTGTCTCATCTAAAAAGAGTAATCTTTTCTCTACCTACTATCAAAAGTTGGCGGCTTACAACCAAACCAAAACTGAGACATTGGCATATTTTTTAGATCACATTTTTTTTTGACAGGTGCGTCGGCATAGGGCACCTGAGTGAACATATAATCTTTAAATCCCCTTTTCTCCCCTTTCTGTGAAACTGCACCTCCTAACTTTCTCTTATTTCAATTACTTTTTTTTAATAATTAGGACGGTCCAATTTTAACGAGTTATATGCCGTTTAAAAGCTAGGAGGTTACTCCTTGAAACTATGTAGAAAAATGAAAATTCATTTTGGCCTACTTTTTGTGTATTTTGAGCTGGGCTATCACATATATCTCGTGAAGAATGGGAGTATTGTTTTCAACAAATTTCCTGTCAATATGCTATTTGATGATATTGTGTCACACACACAAGAATATTTAATGTCAAAATAAATCTACTTCTCCATATTCTGTGATTTTGCTAAATTTGTGCATATCACATTCAGCATTATGCTCACATACTGACCTTCAAAACAAAATGTTACAAAAGTTAGATGAAGAAAGTAACTTGGCTTGTTGCTCTAAGTACTATTTTGTACTGTTTACTTCAATCAATTTGTTTACCTGAAGCCAACTGAATCCCCTTTAAAGGTAAATGACAGGATTGGGGGTAGTCCTCAACTTGTAAATTCTAAAAATCAAGTAAACTATGCACGGATTCCGCTGTGAAAATGTTGTGGTCGAAAGTTTACTCTTTCTAAAATAACTTCCATCAGTATGCCTTGTGACAAACTAATCTGTTGTGTAGCTTTCTGTAGGATCTATTTTTATCGGGGCTCAAGAGAAACAAAATGCTAGTATGTTTATACCTCATTCGACGTAAGTAAACAAGTTCAAGATAAATCCTTCCAGCCAGGATATACACTCCAGCTGGTGTATTCATTTGTACATCTTTCAACCACTTTGGTTCCAGAGGCATTTTTATTTCTCCCAATCATGTCACTGTCCTTTAAAGTAAAGATCTATATTCTCCTCATTTAACATCTCATCGCTGAAATCACGAAGTGGCACGCGTGACCGAAGATGCGCGAAATCACTTTTCGAGTAAAACGGGATTAAAGATTTTATCAGCCTTTCAACTGCTCATTGCCATTTGTTATGAAGGTAAGCTGTATGATTCAAGCACAGATAGAAAGCCAAGTATCTACTCTTGCCTTACATGTTGAATTGTCCTTAAAGGTATTGGCTAACATTTACCACAGTTAAAAAAATCTGAGCTACATGATGCCCCATGCTAGAATTGTCTTTGATAAGGTCTAAAAATTACGCCCTGAAAAAAATTGTATTTCAAAATGATTACTTAGTGCTTTAAAAAAGTGAAAATCGTAAGTTGATCGGATTCACCTGCGCAATTCCTCCCATAGACTTACTGTGTGTACACCTATGCTATTTAAACTCGCCCCGAGTTTTAATTGTTTATTCATTCATAGCTTGCCAGTGGCACCATAAATTTCCAAACTTTTTTATTCTAGGGCATTTATTTGTCCATATGAACACTACTATGTAGTTCAGATATGAAAATTTGACAATTTTTTTAAATTGAAGCTCCACAATGTAAGCCTATCACTTTAAACTAAGTTCAAATTTTAACACAGTAAAGCTTCAAAGGCAGGTGTCGTTTTGTAGAAAATGTTGCTTCAGCGTAGGAAGAAGTAGAAAGCAAGTACGATTCTGCGCGCACGAACCGGCACAAGCGCTCGTGTCGCGCTGTGTTGTTGCGCGCGCAAGAGAAAAAAATTCACGAACCGGCACAAGCGCACACGCACTGTTGAGTTCTATGTACAGAAATGAATGGCGCGCGCACACTTGTGCCGGTTCGTGGATTTTTTTACTGTAGGTTTTCAGGCTCGTGTCTGTTTTGCATTTTAATTATCTCTTTAATTAGAGAGAATTGGGTTCTAAAATTTTGCGAAATGAAAGACCATGGCCAGAGAATGACAAAACTGAAAATAACTCAAATTTGACTTTGGACGAAATTTTGGAGGTTTGTGCCACTTCATGAATTCAGTGACGATCTGAAGAAACTATATGCTTTCAAGTACACAAATGTAAATAGTGTTTTTGAACACATCTGACAAGATATACGTCACATTCAACATGCACAAATCAACTTTCAGTTTTGCCTCTATTTCAAGCAAATATGAGAATTGACACTAATGGACCACTCATGCATATACCTTCCCATAGTACCATAAAATGACCATAATACAGGAGACCTTTTTTTTTTGGGTTGAAAAAAAAATCACCATTTTCAGTACAGAATCACCCCAATCAAAAAAGTAAAGGGAAAAAAAACATCATTAGCAAAGTTTAAGGCCACGAGAACATTTCCCATTAAACCATGTACAAAACAAAAACTAAAAACTATTGCTTCTTGAAGATGTTAAGTGCATATTAGTTATTATTCATTGCTCAAAGGGCAAGGGAAAGTACTCCCACCAGCATCAATATCTTTAAAGGCTGATTTACTTTGGACTCTGAGCTTGATGAACCTTGTGCGGTGATGCGATCATCATATGGTGCCAAGGCATTATAATTACTGTGGAAGATTCTTCAAATTCTTGCACAAAAAATCTATGTAATCTGCCTTCCAAGGGGACTGATGTTGGTGTATATTGTATAAGCACTATTTGAGCAATGACATTGAACTGAACTTGCCCTTCAACATCTTCAAGAAGCAATAGTTTTGAGCTTTTGTTTTCTACACAGACTAATGGAAAATATTCTTGTGGTTTTAAACTTTGGCTAATGATGGTAGTTCCAGGCTAAGAGTTTACCTACCTATCCTTGGATCTAAGGGTAGCTTTCCTAGGAATGGATTTTTCATGTCTTCACACATCTTTGTGGCCCCTCCGGTCGTCGGAGGAAAAATCTGGGATTCATTCTGTGGATAAATAAATATGAGCATCATTTGTTATGAAATCCTTAAAATCCAAATGATTCTAGGGAATACCCTCACAATGTAATACATGTACACTGTACAATACAAGACAACACAGAAATACACACTTTTTACCATATCAGCCATTCCGTGTAAGTGTCACGCGAGTCACGCATGCTGTATGTCAAGAGTAACAAGCCAGTGTATAGATGATTGCTTTACGTGATGAGGTAAAGCAATCAGCTTCAATTATTTTCTTGGGTTTGATCTGTACCCTGGCTTCTGACTTGTGTGACATACAGCATGCGTGACTCGCGTGACATTTACACGGAAAGGCTGATATGATCGAAGATGAGCAAGAGCATAGAATTTGTATATCATCAGTTGTCCGGCAGAAGGGCCCTAGCATAAGTTCCTGGCAGAAGGGCCTTAACACTAAATTGTCTCTAACTTGAGAACCACTGGCTCTTTTCACATGAAATCAAAGTAGTGTGGTATTTTTAGATCTTTCTGTCAGTCTGTTAAGTGCAAATATCAAATAAGGCAATATTTCTCAAATTAGACAAAAATGTACTATTAAATCCCTTCTGCCAGAAATATATGCTAGGGCCCTTCTGCCGGACAACTGACAATATTATAACATTTGGAATTCTTGTAAGGTTATAATTTGATAATAACCAAAATACTGCATATGCTTAAAGACGCTATATAACACTGTGGAAGACCCGTTTTAAAAATTGCCGAACTTTGCTATCTGATATATTTAACCGTGTTTGAATGGACAAATAAACACCATAGAACACAACAGTTTGGACAGTTATGCTGTCACTAGTACAATATGTGCAGATACAAATTGGCACATCAATCATTCTCAGCTGATAGGATATTCTGCAACACAGTAGTCTATGGGAGAAACCTGGAATGGTCTCTCAATGATTTTCACTTTTTCAAAGCACTTCTTGATCATTTTAAACTGCAATTTTTTCAGGGCTTCATTTTTAGACCATATCACAGACACTGGTAGCATGAGGAATCATGTAGCTCAGATTTTTTAAACTGGAAACATTGTTATACAATGCCTTTGATCCTTTACAGTGGTTTTGCTTTTGTGAGTTTTGCAAACTGGAAAAAAAGTGAAAATGTACACTATCTGATATATCTATACAAAGTGTGTAAAAACACAATAAAAATTACAAAAATGCAAAAATATGCTCTTGTGAATTCATTGTGAAACAAAATCGCAAAAATATGCGAAATATATGGCATATGCAATAAAGCAAATGAAAACTTTGGAAATGAGAATGACACTGCAAGTGTGATTCTATGATTTATGATTTCAAAAGAACATGCTACCTAGGTGCACATAGTGGATAAAGGACAAATACTGGCAACTGGTTAGAAGTTACAAACTTGTACACAGGATCAGAGCCACTGCCAGTAGGAAAAGAAGCACTGAGAAGTGATTTCCCCCTCCAAATACAAAAAAGAATAAAATGTACAGATTAATTGTGCTGCTTCTGTCTATCTGCTTGGATTGCACCTATTCATCTGAACAATTACTCTTTACACAATACTTTTTGACAAAACAGCAGTATTGTATTCGAGAGCACAGGTTCCAAGACCGAGGCCGACCCAAAACATAATCTGTCCATAGGGTTTGTACAGGTGACTCGAACCGAGACCGAGGCCACCAGAAATTGGCTTCGAGGCCAGCCTCGGATACAGCACTGGAATACAGTGTATCATACCTACCTTACATTTGGGGCAAACAAATCCACTCATATTCTCTACCACTCCTACAATGGGAAGCTGGACTTTACGGCAGAAGTTGATCTCCTTTCGGACATCCATCAACGAAACTTCCTGTATGTTTGCAAACAGTTTGAGAATAAAAATACACAATAACAATTACATGTAAATAAAATGCATATTTGGTGATGTGAGGGTCTTGATGGAAAAGAAAGCATACTGCAGTGCTTTCCCCAAAGTTATCTAGAACTAAGCGAAACATAGATAGAACAAAGGAAATTCTAAACTGATCTTTAATTAATCACACCATTTGTGACAAACTTCATACTGACTACGTCCACAATAGATCGTTCAAAACACCATACAATGAAATATTATTGTCTTTTGGATGTCATATTACTATTAAAACCAGAGTACAGTTTTGGTTGATTGGAGAAAGTTTTCATCAGTCTTTCATAAAACAGGGTATTATCATGTGATTCATGACACACATCAGAAAACAGCGTCAAATTGTTTAATGACAAATCAGCAAGCACACATTACTTTGTATATTTAACGCCGAAAGTGCCAGGGGACCCTGGTTATGTTCTACATGTACCCAGAGCCCACAGGAAGAAGAGTGCCCGACTGCTGATGGGGCCACCCTATTTAGATAAGACTGAATGACCTCCCTCCACACCCACCCACCGTATACGTCAAATATTTCACGGTGGTTTTATCTTCGAGAATTTCACACCTAAACAGCCAGAAAATGTTTTACTCCCTTAATACACCTACAAAAAGTGAATGAAAATGCAATACAATCACAAAAATAAACTCCTGCGAATTTAATTGTGAAATATTATGTATGGATATGTATACAGTAACTAACTAACTGACATAATATCTAGCTAATTAAACTAACAACTAACTCACTAACTATATAATCAAATTTTAAAAAAATCAGTCCAGACCTGTGGTGTTGTGATTACGACAGCTCCATCGACGCCAGCACTGCGGAGGTATTGGACAATGGACAAGTGCTCATCAGAGGTCCCAGGGGGCGTGTCCACCACCAGATAGTCCACCTCACCCCAGTCTACATCTCGTAGGAACTGCTTGATGAGTCCTAAGAACACAAGACGTCGAGAACAAAAGAGTACAGTAAAATGTGAAGACGATAACCACTTGGTTATGTGGTTACTAACTTACTGTTAGTTTGTTGTCAATGTTGGCTAACAAACGATAAAATATTTAAATGCTGTTAAGACTGTTTGTTTGCTTGTGTAGGTGTGTGTAGGTGTGTGTGTGCATATGAGGGGATAAGGAACATGTACTGGTATTTTTTTTACTTGGATAAATCATAGATCAAAACTAGGAAGATATCTATAGTCACTGCACAGTACTATGTGAAGGTAATATGACAAGAGGTCAGCTGGAGTGAATCGTTCATTTTGTAGAAAACAGGCAAAAATGGAAGTGTTGTATGAGATGCAGTGGTGTTCCCCATGACATGCAATAATTTTTTTTCTCTTTCATAAAGAAATAATAAATTACTTCAATTATTATTTCCTTCTTCTAGTACTACAATATGAAAGTAAAACAATCTTTATTCCTCATGTCAGGACAGTACACTGAGAAAAAAAACTTGTGAAAAATGCCCAAATTTTCTGGTACAGGGAAACCCCATTATAACGAGCTCGGATATAGCGAGGTACCACTTTTAACGAGGCGATTGTCTCGGTCCCGTTTTCATTTACGTGCTCTTCAATAAAAAGAAGTACCGTTTATAACGAGCTCGGATATTGCGAGATTTCGCTTATAACGAAGTATTTTCTTGACCCATTAACAAAGAAAAATATTACAAATTCACCCGGTTAAAACGAGGAAATGAAACTCGCATTGTGCGCTGACCAAATTCTAAACTTTGGCAACGCAAAAAATTGCCCAAATCGTTTCAGAGCGCATCACGCCACTTCAGCCTGCCACGCAGCCATGCACAATACATGAAGTCCCTGACTACAATATCTGCAAGTGTGTGTGTGTGTGTGTGTGTGTGTGTGTGTGAGAGTGCAATTCACACTACTGTACAGTACTGTACATTCGCCTGTCACACACTCAAAGCCTGCCTCCCGTACACAGTACTCAATGCAAGTTACGAGCGTGGAGGTTGCTGCTTTATTTCGAGATCTAGTTTTCTGTATTACTTTGGATGAGTATATAAATGAAAAATAATCAGCTTTCTGTCCATAGTTTTAGTGCAGAACAAGTAGGAAAAGCAGTAAACAGATGGATTTATGCCTAATCCCATACATGTTATATTTTGTGTGATACATTATGTCTACATTTACAATGAGGTACCGGATATAACAAGGTAAAATTGGCGGTCCCGACAACCTCACTATAACGGGGTTTCCCTGTACAGAATTGCCTTGTGATGGGTTCTCATGTATGTAGAGAAGTTTTCCTATTAGCCACAGTATGGGGACAAAATGTCCTAACCAAGGCCACAAATCCCATGACAGTAAAATCAGTCTTATTTACAATATTGTAATTCCTTTCTGAACTTCTGTGACCAAATGATTGCATGCTTACAACAAGAATTATAAATAAAATTTACCATTTTTCTTTGGTCCTCTCCAAATCACAGCATCATCAGGACTATTTAGCAGAAAACCTACAGACATCACTCCAAGGTTATCATCGACATACTGAAAGGAAAAATAACAGCAAATTTATAGGAATATTATTTCATTTGACAGTGACTAATATATCTAACAGATTGTTAATTGGTAATAATTTGCTTTAATCTGTTTTAATAATACTCTGTTAATAATCTGTTTTTGAAAACACATTTATTTAGTATTTTGTAACATTTCACAATTATGAACCCAGTGCACCATCTTAACTCCTGTTGTATCTCTGTTCCAAAAAGCACTTAGAGACATGCAATTTTGCCTATACCCTCCCTACTCAAAAGTATTGCAACATACACTATAACGCATGCATTTCGAGTTGAAGGGGTCTTTCTGTAATGATGTCCTAATGAAGTTTATTATTGGAAAATAACAAATTATTTGAAAAGAAATCAATGAATATAATTTTTCCTTTCTTCTCCAAGGTGGAGAGATTATCAAATACAGGTGCACCCAAGACAGAGGGACTTAAACAAAACAATTTATCATTTTTTTACCTCCCTATAGGGGTGGGGTGTTTATTCACTCTAGCATCGTAATTTGATATCATATTTGCCATCAAACGGTTTTGATGGTTTGGAAATTACGATGCTAGAGTGAATAAACACCCCACCCCTACAGGGAGGCGACAAATTGTTATTTTTTTATTGTCCAGCCCCTCTGTCGTGGTGCGTCTGCATTTGATAATCTCTCCGCCTTGGAGAAGAAAGGAGAAATTATATTCATTGATTTCCATTCAAATAATTTGTTATTTTCCAATAATAAACTTCATTAGGAAATCATCACAGAAAGGCCCCTTCAATTCAAAATGCATGCGTTATAGTGTATGTTGCAATACTTTTGAGTAGGGAGGGTATGTTATGCGCTGTACAAAAATGTTTCATTATCATTATTATTGGTATCTAAAGTATAAAAATAAATGTGTATTGACTGATGGATAGGCCAACACACATACTTTTTTTAAAATTGTTTATTACACTTGTGAAAATTGATCATTTGCAATATGTTCAACTTGAAAACGTGTACCCTGGCATAACCTCTTTGTTGTGCCCCTACAATGTATGTCAAGAATTGTTCATAGTTTTGGAACCTCAAGAGGTATCTACATCCAACAAAACTTGGCTAAATTACTTTGGACCTAGAGAAGCATATGCTTGAATATTACCCAGTTTTGGCCTTTGGGGTCATGCCCCAAGCCCCCTTGCCAACCAGATTGTATCATTTGAGCAACTTTGAATCCCTTTCCCCTAAGATGATTCTTGCAAAGTTTGGTCTAAGTCCAGTCATGCATTTTACAGAAGGTGAAAAAGTAAACAGGTTATGCACGATGTCAATGAACAACAAAAGGCAGCCAAAAACTGATCGG